>CAKAJE020000874.1:0-29940 GCA_916610135.2 Macropis europaea
CCATTGCAGATAGCGTATTGGTCTAAGCGGCACCTCAAAGCGCATGAAATGGCGAGTAAAATGCACTATTAAACTTCTAGGGTAGGGCAAACAGCGACCCGATTAGACCATTTTATATTACGGTTAATATAAGAATTCAGCGTAATTCTATCACATTTGTTCAACATCCGTCGCTCCTATTTCAGATAGTGTACTGGCCTAGGCGGAATCTTAAAGCGCGTGGAAGGGCGAGTAAACTGCACTACTAAACTTCTATGATAGGGCAATCAGAGTCCCGTTTAGATCATTTTATATTTTGTTTAATATAAGATTTCAGGGAAATTCTATCACATTCGTTCAGCATACGTCGCTCCTATTTCAGATAGTGCGCTGGGCTAGGCGGCATCTTAAAGCGCGTGGAAGGGCGAGTAAAATGCACTACTAAGCTTCTATGATAGGGCAATCAGAGAGCCGATTAGATCATTTTATATTTTGGTTAATATAAGAATTCAGCGAAATTCTATCACATTCGTTCAATTTACGTCGCTCCTATTTCAGATAGCGTATTGGGCTAAGCGGCATCTCAAAGCGCATGAAATGGCGAGTGAAATGCACTATTAAACTTCTAGGGTAGGGCGAACAGAGACCCGATTAGATCATTTCACAGTAAGGTTAATATAAGTATTCAGGGAAATTCTATCACATTTGTTCAATTTACGTCGCTCCTATTTCAGACAGCGTATTGGGCTAAGCGCCATCTCAAAGCGCATGAAATGGCGAGTAGAATGCACTGTTAAACTTCTAGGGTAGGGCAAACAGAGACCCGATTAGATCATTTCATATTATGGTTTATTTAAGAATTCAGAAAAATTCTATCACATTTGTTCAATTTACGTCGCTCCTATTTCAGATAGCTTTTGGGCTAAGCGGCATCTCAAAGCGCATGAAGTGACGGGTGAAATGCACTAGTAATCTTCCAGGGTAAGGCAAACAGAGACCCGATTAGATCGTTTTATATTATGGTAATTTAAGAATTCAGCCAAATTCTATCCCATTTGTTCAATTTACGTCGCTCCAATTTCAGATAGCGTATTGGGCTAAGCGTCATCTCAAAGCGCATGAAATGCCGAGTAAAATGCACAATTAAACTTCTAGGGTAAGGCAAACAGAGACCCGATAGATCATTTTATATTACGGTTAATATAAGAATTCAGCGTAATTCTATCACATTTGTTCAACTTACGTCGCTCCTATTTCAGATAGCGAACTGCGCTAAGCGGCATCTCAAAGCGCATGAAATGGCGAGTGAAATGCACTATTAAACTTCTAGGGTAGGGCGAACAGAGACCCGATTAGATCATTTCACAGTAAGGTTAATATAAGTATTCAGGGAAATTCTATCACATTTGTTCAATTTACGTCGCTCCTATTTCAGATAGCGTAATGGGCTAAGCGGCATCTCAAAGCGCATGAAATTACGAGTGAAATGCACTATTAAACTTCGATGATAGGGCAAACAGAGACCCGATTAGGTCATTTTATATTTTGGTTAATACAAGAATTCAGCGAAATTGTATCACATTTGTTCAATTTACATCGCTCCTATTTCAGATAGCTTACTGTGCTATGCGGCATCTTAAAGCGCGTGGAATGGCGAGTAAAATGCACTATTAAACTTCTATGATAGGGCAATCAGAGACCCGAATAGATCATTTTATATTTTGGTTAATATAAGAATTCAGCGAAATTCTATCACATTTGTTCAATTTACGTCGTTCCTATTTCAGACAGCGTACTGTGCTAGGCGGCATCTTAAAGCGCGTGGAAGGGCGACTAAAATGATCCACTAAACTTCTATGATAGGGCAATCAGAGACCCGATTAGATCATTTTATATTTTGGTTAATAGAAGAATTCAGCGAAATTCTATCACATTTGTTCAATTTACGTCGCTCCTATTTCAGATAGCGTATTGGGCTAAGCGGCATTTCAAAGCGCATGAAATGACGAGTGTAATGCACTATAAATCTTCTAGGGTATGGCGAACAGAGACCCGATTAGATCATTTTACATTAAGGTTAACATAAGAATTCAGCGAGATTCTCTCACATTTGTTCAATTTACGTCGCTGATATTTCAGATTGCGTATTGGGCTAAGCGGCATCTCAAAGCGCAAGAAATGGCGAGTAAAATGCACTATTAAACTTCTACGGTAGGGCGAACAGAGACCCGATTAGATCATTTTACATTAAGGTTAATAGAAGAATTCAGGGAAATTCTATCACATTTGTTCAATTTACGTCGCTCCAATTTCAGATAGCTTAATGTGCTAAGCGGCATCTCAAAGCGCATGAAATGACGAGTAAAACTCACTCTTAAACTTCTATGATAGGGCAAACAGAGCCCCGAGTAGGTCATTTTATATTTAGGTTAATATAAGAATTCAGAGAAATTCTATCACATTTGTTCAATTTACGTCGCTCCTATTTCAGATAACGTACTGGGCTAGGCGACATCTTAAAGCGAGTGGATTGGCGTGTAAAATGCACTATTAAACTTCTAGGGTAGGGCAAGCAGAGACCCGATTAGAACATTTTCCATTAAGATTAATATATGAAGACAGCGAAATTCTATCACATTTGTGCAATTTACGTCGCTCATATTTCAGATAGCCTAATGGGCTAAGCGGCATCTCAAAGCGCATGAAATGACGAGTGAAATGCACTATTAGGCTTCTATGGTAGGGCGAACAGAGACCCGATTAGATCATTTTACATTAAGGTTAATATAAGAATTCAGGGAAATTCTATCACATTTGCTCAATTTACGTCGCTCCTATTTCAGATAGCGTATTGGGCTAAGCGGCATCGCAAAGCGCGTGAAATGACGAGTGAAATGCACTAGTAATCTTCTAGGGTAGGGCGAACAGAGACCCGATTAGATCATTTTATATTACGGTTTATATCAGAATTCCGCGTGATTCTATCACATTTGTTCAACATGCGTTGCTCCTATTTAAGATAGTGTACTGGGCTAGGCGGCATCTTAAAGCGCGTGGAAGCGCGAGTAAAATGCACTACTAAACTTCTATGATACGGCAATCAGAATCCCGTTTAGATCATTTTATATTTTGGTGAATATAAGAATTCAGCGAAATTCTATCATCTTTGTTCAATTTACGTCGCTCCTATTTCAGGCAGCTTATTGGGCTAAGCGGCATCGCAAAGCGCATGAAATGACGAGTGAAATGCACTATTAAACTTCTAGGGTAGGGCAAACAGAGACCCGATTAGATCATTTTATATTATGGTTAATTTAAGAATTCAGCAAAATTTTATCACATTTGTTCAATTTACGTCGTCCCTATTTCAGATAGCATACTGGGCTAGGCGGCATCTTACAGCGTGTGGAATGGCGAGTAAATGCACCATTAAACTTCTATGATAGGGCAATCAGAGACCCGATTAGATCATTTTATATTACGGTTAATATAAGAATTCAGCGTAGTTCTGTCACATTTGTTCAACTTATGTAGCTCCTATTTCAGATAGCGTACTGGGCTAGGCGGCAACTTAAAGCGCGTGGAATGGCGAGTAAAATCCACCATTAAACTTCTATGATAGGGCAATCAGAGACCCGATTAGATCATTTTATATTTTGGTTAATATAAGGATGCAGCGAAATTCTATCACATTTGTTCAATTTACGTCGCTCCTATTTCAAATAGCGTATTGGGCTATGCGGCATCTCAAAGCGCATGAAATGGCGAGTAAAATGCACTATTATACTTCTAGGGTAGGGCAATCAGAGACCCGATTAGATCATTTTATGTTATGGTTAATTTAAGAATTTAGCAAAATTCTATCACATGTGTTCAATTTACGTCGCTCCTATTTCAGATAGCGTACTGGGCTAAGCGGCATCTCAAAGCGCATGAAATGACGAGTGCAATGCACTATTTAACGTCTAGGGTAGGGCGAACAGAGACCCGATTGGATCATTTTACATTAAGGTTAATATAAGTATTCAGGGAAATTCTATCACATTTGTTCAATTTATGTCGCTCCTATTGCATATAGCGTATTGGGCTAAGCGGTATCTCAAAGCGCATGAAATGGCGAGTAAAATGCACTATTAAACTTCTAGGGTAAGGCAAACAGAGACCCGATTAGATCATTTTATATTACGGTTAATATAAGAATTCAGCGTAATCCTATCACATATGTTCAACATACGTCGCTCCTATTTTAGATAGTGTACTGGGCTAGGCGGCACCTTAAAGCGCGTGGAATGGCGAGTGAAATGCACTACTAAGCTTCTATGATAGGGCAATCAGAGTCCCGTTTAGATCATTTTATATTTTGTTTAATATAAGATTTCAGGGAAATTCTATCACATTTGTTCAATTTACGTCGCTCCTATTTCAGATAGCTTATTGGGCTAAGCGGCATCACAAAGCGCATGAAATGACGAGTGAAATGCACTATTAATCTTCTAGGGTAGGGCGAACAGAGACCCGATTAGATCATTTTACATTAAAGTTAATACAAGAATTCAGCGAGATTCTCTCACATTTGTTCAATTTACGTCGCTGATATTTCAGATAGCGTATTGTGCTAAGCGGCATCTCAAAGCGCAAGAAATGGCGAGTAAAATGCACTATTAAACTTCTAGGGTAGGGCAAACAGCGACCCGATTAGACCATTTTATATTACGGTTAATATAAGAATTCAGCGTAATTCTATCACATTTGTTCAACATCCGTCGCTCCTATTTCAGATAGTGTACTGGCCTAGGCGGAATCTTAAAGCGCGTGGAAGGGCGAGTAAACTGCACTACTAAACTTCTATGATAGGGCAATCAGAGTCCCGTTTAGATCATTTTATATTTTGTTTAATATAAGATTTCAGGGAAATTCTATCACATTCGTTCAGCATACGTCGCTCCTATTTCAGATAGTGCGCTGGGCTAGGCGGCATCTTAAAGCGCGTGGAAGGGCGAGTAAAATGCACTACTAAGCTTCTAGGATAGGGCAATCAGAGAGCCGATTAGATCATTTTATATTTTGGTTAATATAAGAATTCAGCGAAATTCTATCACATTCGTTCAATTTACGTCGCTCCTATTTCAGATAGCGTATTGGGCTAAGCGGCATCTCAAAGCGCATGAAATGGCGAGTGAAATGCACTATTAAACTTCTAGGGTAGGGCGAACAGAGACCCGATTAGATCATTTCACAGTAAGGTTAATATAAGTATTCAGGGAAATTCTATCACATTTGTTCAATTTACGTCGCTCCTATTTTAGATAGCTTATTGGGCTAAGCGGCATCTCAAAGCGCATGAAGTGACGGGTGAAATGCACTAGTAATCTTCCAGGGTAAGGCAAACAGAGACCCGATTAGATCGTTTTATATTATGGTTAATTTAAGAATTCAGCCAAATTCTATCCCATTTGTTCAATTTACGTCGCTCCAATTTCAGATAGCGTATTGGGCTAAGCGTCATCTCAAAGCGCATGAAATGCCGAGTAAAATGCACAATTAAACTTCTAGGGTAAGGCAAACAGAGACCCGATTAGATCATTTTATATTACGGTTAATATAAGAATTCAGCGTAATTCTATCACATTTGTTCAACTTACGTCGCTCCTATTTCAGATAGCGAACTGCGCTAAGCGGCATCTCAAAGCGCATGAAATGGCGAGTGAAATGCACTATTAAACTTCTAGGGTAGGGCGAACAGAGACCCGATTAGATCATTTCACAGTAAGGTTAATATAAGTATTCAGGGAAATTCTATCACATTTGTTCAATTTACGTCGCTCCTATTTCAGATAGCGTATTGGACTAAGCGGCATCTCAAAGTGCATGAAATGACGAGTGAAATGCACTATTAATCTTCTTGGATAAGGCAAACAGAGACCCGATTAGATCATTTTATATTACGGTTAATATAAGAATTCAGCGTAATTCTATCACATTTGTTCAACTTACGTCGCTCCTATTTCAGATAGCGTACTGGGCTAGGCGGCATCTTAAAGCGCGTGGAATGGCGATTAAAATGCACTATTAAACTTGTATGATAGGGCTATCAGAGACCCGATTAGATCATTTTATATTTTGGTTAATATAATAACGCAGCGAAATTCTATCACATTCGTTCAATTTACGTCGCTCCTATTTCAGATAGCGTATTGGGCTAAGCGGCATCTCAAAGCGCATGAAATGGCGAGTAAAATGCACTATTAAACTTCTAGGGTAGGGCAAACAGAGACCCGATTAGATCAGTTTATATTATGGTTAATTTAAGAATTCAGCGAAATTCTATCACATTTGTTCAATTTACGTAGCTCCTATTTCAGATAACGTACTGGGCTAGGCGGCACCTGAAAGCGCATGAAATGACGAGGGAAATGCACTATTAAACTTCTATGATAGGGCAATCAGAGACCCGATTAGGTCAGTTAATATTATGGTTAATTTAAGAATCCAGCGAAATTCTATCACATTTGTTCAATTTACGTCGCTCCTATTTCAGATAGCGTATTGGGCTAGCGGCATCTCTAAGCGCATGAAATGGCGAGTAAAATGCACTATTAAACTTCTAGGGTAAGGCAAACAGAGACCCGATTAGATCATTTTATATTACGGTTAATATAAGAATTCAGCGTAATTCTTTCACATTTGTTCAACTTACGTCGCTCCTATTTCAGATAGCGTACTGGGCTAGGCGGCATCTTAAAGCGCGTGGAAGGGCGAGTAAAATGCACTACTAAACTTCTATGATAGGGCAATCAGAGACCCGATTAGATCATTTTATATTTGGTTAATTTAAGAAACAGAAAATTCTATCACATTTGTTCAATTTACGTCGTTCCTATTTGAGATAGCGTACTGGGCTAGGCGGCATGTTAAAGCGCGTGGAATGGCGAGTAAAGTGCACTATTAAACTTCTATGATAGGGCAATCAGAGACCCGATTAGATCATTTTATATTTTCGTTAATATAAGGATTCAGCGAAGTTCTATCACATTTGTTCAATTTACGTCGCTCCCATTTCAGATAGCGTATTGGGCTAATCGGCATCTCAAAGCGCATGATATGGCGAGTAAAATGCACTGTTAAACTTGTAGGATTGGGCGAACAAAGACCCGATTACATCATTTTACATTAATGTTAATTTAAGAATTCGGCAAAATTCTATCACATTCGTTCAATTTACGTCGCTCCTATTTCAGATAGCATACTGGGCTAGGCGGCATCTTAAAGCCTGTGGAATGGCGAGTAAAATGCACTGTTCAACTTCTAGGGTAGGGCGAACAAATACCCGATTAGATCATTTTTCATTAAGGTTAATATAATAATTCAGGGAAATTCTATCGCATTTGTTCAACATACGTCGCTCCTATTTTATATAGTGTACTGGGCTAGGCGGCATCTTAAAGCGCGTGGAAGGGCGAGTAAAATGCACTACTAAACTTCTATGGTGGGGCAATCAGAGTCCCGTTTAGATCATTTTATGTTTTGTTTAATATAAGATTTCAGGGAAATTCTATCGCATCTGTACAATTTACGTCGCTCCTATTTCAGATAGTGTACTGGGCTAGGCGGCATCTTAAAGCGCGCGGAAGGGCGAGTAAGCTGCACTACTAAACTTCTATGATAGGGCAATCAGAGTCCCGTTTAGATCATTTTATATTTTGTTTAATATAAGATTTCAGGGAAATTCTATCACATTTGTTCAATTTACGTCGCTCCTATTTCAGATAGCTATTGGGCTAAGCGGCATCTCAAAGCGCATGAAATGACGAGGGAAAGGCACTATTAAACTACTATGATAGGGCAATCAGAGACCCGATTTGATCATTTTATATTTTGGTTAATATAAGAATTCAGCGAAATTCTATCACATTCGTTCAATTTCCGTCGCTCCTATTTCAGATAGCGTATTGGGCTAAGCGGCATCTCAAAGCGCACGAAAGGGCGAGTAAAATGCACTATTAAGCTTCTAGGGTAGGGCAATCAGAGACCCGATTAGATCACTTTATGTTATGGTTAATATAAGAATTCAGCGAAATTCTATCACATTTGTTCAATTTACGTCGCTCCTATTTCAGATAGCGAATTGGGCTAAGCGGCATCTCAAAGCCCAAGAAATGGCGAGTAAAATGCACTATTAAACTTCTAGGGTAGGGCAAACAGAGACCTGATTAGATCATTTTATATGTCGGTTAATATAAGAATTCAGCGAAATTCTATCACATTTGTTCAATTTACGTCGCTCCTATTTAAGATAGCGTATTGGGCTAAGCGACATCTCAAAGCGCATGAAAGGGCGAGTAAAATGCACTATTGAACTTCTAGGGTAGGGCAATCAGAGACCCGATTAGATCATTTTATATTTTGTTTAATATAAGATTTCAGGGAAATTCTATCACATTTGTTCAATTTACGTCGCTCCTATTTCAGATAGCGTATTGGGCTAAGCGGGATCTCAAAGCGCATGAAATGACGAGAGAAATGCACTATTAAACTTCTTGGGTAGGGCGAACAGAGACCCGATTACATCATTTTATATTTTGGATAATATAAGAATTCAGCGAAATTCTACCACATTTGTTCACTTTACGTCGCTCCTATTTCAGATACCGTATTGGGCTAAGCTGCATCTCAAAGCGCATGAAACGACGAATAAAATGCACTATTAAACTTCTAGGGTAAGGCAAACAGAGACCCGATTAGTTCATTTTATATGTCGGTTAATATAAGAATTCAACGAAATTTTATCACATTTGTTCAATTTACGTCGCTCCTATTTAAGATAGCGTATTGGGCTAAGCGGCATCTCAAAGCGCATGAAATGGCGAGTAAAATGCACTATTAAACTTCTAGGGTAGGGCAATCAGAGACCCGATTAGATCGTTTTATATTATGGTTAATATAAGAATTCAGCGAAATTCTGTCACATTTGTTCGATTTACGTCGCTCCTATTTAAGATAGCGTACTGGGCTAGGCGGCATCTCAAAGCGCGTGGAATGGCGAGTAAAATGCACTTTTAAACTTCTATGATAGGGCAATCAGAGACCCGATTAGATCATTTTATATTTTGGTTAATATAAGAATTCAGCGAAATTCTACCACATTTGTTCAATTTACGTCGCTCCTATTTCAGATAGCGTATTGGGCTAAGCGGCATCTCAAAGCGCATGAAGTGACGAATAAAATGCACTATTAAGCTTCTACGCTAGGGCGAACAGAGACCCGATTAGATCATTTAACATTATGGTTAATAAAAGAATTCAGCGAACATCTATCACATTTGTACAATTTACATCGCTCCTATTTCAGATAGCGTATTGGGCTAAGCGGCATCTCAAAGCGCATGAAATGACGAGTAAAATGCACTATTAAACTTCTAGGGTAGGGCAATCAGAGACCCGATTAGATCATTTTATATTACGGTTAATAAAAGAATTCAGCGTAATTCTTCCACATTTGTTGAACTTACGTCGCTCCTATTTCAGATAGCGTAGTGGGCTAGGCGGCATCTTAAAGCGCGTGGAAGGGCGAGTAAAATGCACTACTAAACTTCTATGATAGGGTAATCAGAGACCCGATTAGATCATTTTATATTTTGGTTAATATAAGAATTCAGCGAAATTCTATCACATTTGTTCAATTTACGTTGCTCCTATTTCAGATAGCGTATCGGGCTAAGCGGCATCTCAAAGCGCATGAAATGACGAGTGAAATGCACTGTTAAACTTCTAGGGTAGGGCAAACAGAGACCCGATTAGATCATTTCATATTATGGTTTATTTAAGAATTCAAAAAAATTCTATCACATTCGTACAATTTACGTGGCTCCTACTTCAGATAGCTTATTGGGCTCAGCGGCATCTCAAAGCGCATGAAATGACGAGTGAAATGCACTATTAATCTTCTAGGGTAGGGCGAACAGAGACCCGATTAGATCATTTTATATTATGGTTAATTTAAGAATTCAGCAAAATTCTATCACATTTGTTCAATTTAGGTCGTTCCTATTTCAGATAGCATACTGGGCTAGGCGGCATCTTAAAACCCGTGGAATGGCGAGTCAAATGCACTATTAAACTTCTATGATAGGGCAATCAGAGACCCGATTAGATCATTTTATATTTTGGTTAACATAAGAATTCAGCGAAATTCTATCACATTTGTTCAATTTACGTCGCTCCCATTTCAGATAGCTTATTGGGATAAGCGGCATCTCAAAGCGCATGAACTGACGAGTCGAATGCACTATTAAACTTCTAGGGTAGGGCGAACAAAGACCCGATTAGATCATTTTACATTAAGGTTAATATAAGAATTCAGCGAAATTCTATCACATTTGTTCAATTTACGTCGCTCCTATTTAAGATAGCGTATTGGGTTAAGCGGCATCTAAAAGCGCATGAAATGGCGAGTAAAATGCACTGTTAAACTTCTAGGGTAGGGCAATCAGAGACCCGATTAGATCGTTTTATATTATGGTTAATATAAGAATTCAGCGAAATTCTATCACATTTGTTCAATTTACGTCGCTCCAATTTCAGATAGCGTACTGGGCTAGGCGGCATCTTAAAGAGCGTGGAATGGCGAGTAAAATGCACTATTAAACTTCTATGATAGGGCAATCAGAGAGCCAATTAGATCATTTTATATTTTGGTTAATATAAGAATTCAGCGAAATTCTATCACATTTGTTCAATTTACGTCGCTCGTATTTCAGATAGCGTATTGGGCTAAGCGGCATCTCAAAGCGCATGAAATGGCGAGTAAAATGCACTGTTAAACTTCTAGGGTAGGGCAAACAGAGACCCGATTACATCATTTCATATTATGGTTTATTTAAGAATTCAGAAAAATTCTATCACATTTGTTCAAGTTACGTCGCTCCTATTTCAGATAGCGTATTGGGCTAAGCGGCATCTCAAAGCGCATGAAATGACGAGAGAAATGCACTATTAAACTTCTTGGGTAGGGCGAACAGAGACCCGATTACATCATTTTATATTTTGGTTAATATAAGAATTCAGCGAAATTCTACCACATTTGTTCAATTTACGTCGCTCCTATTTCAGATAGCGTATTGGGCTAAGCTGCATCTCAAAGCGCATGAAATGACGAATAAAATGCACTATTAAACTTCTAGGGAAAGGCAAACAGAGACCCGATTAGTTCATTTTATATGTCGGTTAATATAAGAATTCAACGAAATTTTATCACATTTGTTCAATTTACGTCGCTCCTATTTAAGATAGCGTATTGGGCTAAGCGGCATCTCAAAGCGCCTGAAATGGCGAGTAAAATGCACTATTAAACTTCTAGGGTAGGGCAATCAGAGACCCGATTAGATCGTTTTATATTATGGTTAATATAAGAATTCAGCGAAATTCTGTCACATTTGTTCGATTTACGTCGCTCCTATTTAAGATAGCGTACTGGGCTAGGCGGCATCTTAAAGCGCGTGGAATGGCGAGTAAAATGCACTTTTACACTTCTATGATAGGGCAATCAGAGACCCGATTAGATCATTTTATATTTTGGTTAATATAAGAATTCAGCGAAATTCTACCACATTTGTTCAATTTACGTCGCTCCTATTTCAGATAGCGTATTGGGCTAAGCGGCATCTCAAAGCGCATGAAATGACGAATAAAATGCACTATTAAGCTTCTACGCTAGGGCGAACAGAGACCCGATTAGATCATTTAACATTATGGTTAAGAAAAGAATTCAGCGAAATTCTATCACATTTGTACAATTTACATCGCTCCTATTTCAGATAGCGTATTGGGCTAAGCGGCATCTCAAAGCGCATGAAATGACGAGTAAAATGCACTATTAAACTTCGATGATAGGGCAAACAGTGACCCGATTAGGTCATTTTATATTTTGGTTAATACAAGAATTCAGCGAAATTGTATCACATTTGTTCAATTTACATCGCTCCTATTTCAGATAGCTTACTGTGCTATGCGGCATCTTAAAGCGCGTGGAATGGCGAGTAAAATGCACTATTAAACTTCTATGATAGGGCAATCAGAGACCCGAATAGATCATTTTATATTTTGGTTAATATAAGAATTCAGCGAAATTCTATCACATTTGTTCAATTTACGTCGCTCCTATTTCAGACAGCGTACTGTGCTAGGCGGCATCTTAAAGCGCGTGGAAGGGCGACTAAAATGATCCACTAAACTTCTATGATAGGGCAATCAGAGACCCGATTAGATCATTTTATATTTTGGTTAATAGAAGAATTCAGCGAAATTCTATCACATTTGTTCAATTTACGTCGCTCCTATTTCAGATAGCGTATTGGGCTAAGCGGCATTTCAAAGCGCATGAAATGACGAGTGAAATGCACTATAAATCTTCTAGGGTATGGCGACCAGAGACCCGAATAGATCATTTTATATTTTGGTTAATATAAGAATTCAGCGTAATTCTATCACATTTGTTCAATTTACGTCGCTTCTATTTCAGATAGCGTATTGGGCTAAGCGGTATCTCAAAGCGCATGGATTGACGAGTGAAATGCACTATTAAACTTCTAGGGTAGGGCGAGCAAAGACCCGATTAGATCATTTTACATTATGGTTAATAAAAGAATTCATCGAAATTCTATCACATTTGTTCAATTTACATCGCTCCTATTTCAGATAGCGTACTGGGCTGAGCGGCATCTCAAAGCGCATGAAATGGCGAGTGAAATGCACTTTTAATCTTCTATGGTAGGGCGAACAGAGACCCGATTAGATCATTTTACATTAAGGTTAATATAAGAATTCAGGGAAATTCTATCACATTTGTTCAATTTACGTCGCTCCTATTTCAGATAGCGTATTGGGCTAAGCGGCATCGCAAAGCGCGTGAAATGGCGAGTAAAATGCACTGTTAAACTTCTAGGGTAGGGCAAACAGAGAGCCGATTAGATCATTTTATATTTTGGTTAATACAAGAATTCAGCGAAATTCTATCACATTTGTTCAACATACGTCGCTCCTATATCAGATAGTGTACTGGGCTAGGCGGCATCTTAAAGCGCGTGGAAGGGCGAGTAAAATGCACTACTAAACTTCTATCATAGGGCAATCAGAGACCCGATTAGATCATTTTATATTTTGGTTAATATAAGAATTCAGAAAAATTCTATCACATTTGTTCAATTTACGTCGCTCCTATTCCAGATAGATTTTTGGGCTAAGCGGCATCTCAATGCGCATGAAATGACGAGTGAAATGCACTAGCAATCTTCTAGGGTAGGGCGAACAGAGACCCGATTAGACCATTTTATATTACGGTTTATATCAGAATTGCGCGTGATTCTATCACATTTGTTCAACATACGTTGCTCCTATTTAAGATAGTGTACTGGGCTAGGCGGCATCTTAAAGCGCGTGGAAGCGCGAGTAAAATGCACTACTAAACTTCTATGATACGGCAATCAGAATCCCGTTTAGATCATTTTATATTTTGGTCAATATAAGAATTCAGCGAAATTCTATCATCTTTGTTCAATTTACGTCGCTCCTATTTCAGGCAGCTTATTGGGCTAAGCGGCATCGCAAATCGCATGAAATGACGAGTGAAATGCACTATTAAACTTCTAGGGTAGGGCAAACAGAGACCCGATTAGATCATTTTATATTATGGTTAATTTAAGAATTCAGCAAAATTTTATCACATTTGTTCAATTTACGTCGTCCCTAGTTCAGATAGCATACTGGGCTAGGCGGCATCTTACAGCGTGTGGAGTGGCGAGTAAAATGCACCATTAAACTTCTATGATAGGGCAATCAGAGACCCGATTAGATCATTTTATATTACGGTTAATATAAGAATTCAGCGTAATTCTGTCACATTTGTTCAACTTATGTAGCTCCTATTTCAGATAGCGTACTGGGCTAGGCGGCAACTTAAAGCGCGTGGAATGGCGAGTAAAATGCACTATTAAACTTCTATGATAGGGCAATCAGAGGCCCGATTAGATCATTTTATATTTTGGTTAATATAAGAATGCAGCGAAATTCTATCACATTTGTTCAATTTACGTCGCTCCTATTCCAAATAGCGTATTGGGCTATGCGGCATCTCAAAGCGCATGAAATGGCGAGTAAAATGCACTATTATACTTCTAGGGTAGGGCAATCAGAGACCCGATTAGATCATTTTATGTTATGGTTAATTTAAGAATTTAGCAAAATTCTATCACATGTGTTCAATTTACGTCGCTCCTATTTCAGATAGCGTATAGGGCTAAGCGGCATCTCAAAGCGCATGAAATGACGAGTGAAATGCACTATTAATCTTCTAGGGTAGGGCGAAGAGAGACCCGATTAGATCATTTTACATTAACGTTAATATAAGAATTCAGCGAGATTCTCTCACATTTGTTCAATTTACGTCGCTGATATTTCAGATAGCGTATTGTGCTAAGCGGCATCTCAAAGCGCAAGAAATGGCGAGTAAAATGCACTATTAAACTTCTAGGGTAGGGCAAACAGATACCCGTTTAGATCATTTTATATTATGGTTAATTTAAGAATTCAGCGAAATTCTATCACATTTGTTCAATTTACGTCAATCCTATTGCAGATAGCGTATTGGTCTAAGCGGCACCTCAAAGCGCATGAAATGGCGAGTAAAATGCACTATTAAACTTCTAGGGTAGGGCAAACAGCGACCCGATTAGACCATTTTATATTACGGTTAATATAAGAATTCAGCGTAATTCTATCACATTTGTTCAACATCCGTCGCTCCTATTTCAGATAGTGTACTGGCCTAGGCGGAATCTTAAAGCGCGTGGAAGGGCGAGTAAACTGCACTACTAAACTTCTATGATAGGGCAATCAGAGTCCCGTTTAGATCATTTTATATTTTGTTTAATATAAGATTTCAGGGAAATTCTATCACATTCGTTCAGCATACGTCGCTCCTATTTCAGATAGTGCGCTGGGCTAGGCGGCATCTTAAAGCGCGTGGAAGGGCGAGTAAAATGCACTACTAAGCTTCTATGATAGGGCAATCAGAGAGCCGATTAGATCATTTTATATTTTGGTTAATATAAGAATTCAGCGAAATTCTATCACATTCGTTCAATTTACGTCGCTCCTATTTCAGATAGCGTATTGGGCTAAGCGGCATCTCAAAGCGCATGAAATGGCGAGTGAAATGCACTATTAAACTTCTAGGGTAGGGCGAACAGAGACCCGATTAGATCATTTCACAGTAAGGTTAATATAAGTATTCAGGGAAATTCTATCACATTTGTTCAATTTACGTCGCTCCTATTTCAGACAGCGTATTGGGCTAAGCGCCATCTCAAAGCGCATGAAATGGCGAGTAGAATGCACTGTTAAACTTCTAGGGTAGGGCAAACAGAGACCCGATTAGATCATTTCATATTATGGTTTATTTAAGAATTCAGAAAAATTCTATCACATTTGTTCAATTTACGTCGCTCCTATTTCAGATAGCTTATTGGGCTAAGCGGCATCTCAAAGCGCATGAAGTGACGGGTGAAATGCACTAGTAATCTTCCAGGGTAAGGCAAACAGAGACCCGATTAGATCGTTTTATATTATGGTTAATTTAAGAATTCAGCCAAATTCTATCCCATTTGTTCAATTTACGTCGCTCCAATTTCAGATAGCGTATTGGGCTAAGCGTCATCTCAAAGCGCATGAAATGCCGAGTAAAATGCACAATTAAACTTCTAGGGTAAGGCAAACAGAGACCCGATTAGATCATTTTATATTACGGTTAATATAAGAATTCAGCGTAATTCTGTGACATTTGCTCAACTTACGTAGCTCCTATTTCAGATAGCGTACTGGGCTAGGCGGCAACTTAAAGCGCGTGGAATGGCGAGTAAAATGCACTATTAAACTTCTATGATAGGGCAATCAGAGACCCGATTAGATCATTTTATATTTTGTTTAATATAAGAATTCAGCGAAATTCTATCACATCTGTTCAATTTACGTCGCTCCTATTTCAGAGAGCGTATTGGGCTAAGCGGCATCTTAAAGCGCGCGGAATGGCGAGTAAAATGCACTATTAAACTTCTATGATAGGGCAATCAGAGACCCGATTAGATCATTTTATATTTTGTTTACTATAACATTTCAGGGAAATTCTATCACATTTGTTCAATTTACGTCGCTCCTATTTCAGATAGCGTATTGGGCTAAGCGGCATATCAAAGCGCATGAAATGACGAATAAAATGCACTATTAAGCTTCTACGCTATGGCGAACAGAGACCCGATTAGATAATTTAACATTATGGTTGATAAAAGGATTCAGCGAAATTCTATCACATTCGTTCAATTTACATCGCTCCTATTTCAGATAGCGTATTGGGCTAAGCGGCATCTCAAAGCGCATGAAATGGCGAGTAAAATGAACTATTAAACTTCTAGGGTAGGGCAATCAGAGACCCGATTAGATCGTTTTATATTATGGTTAATATAAGATTTCAGGGAAATTCTATCACATTTGTTCAATTTTCGTCGCTCCTATTTCAGATAGCGTACTGGGCTAGGCGGCATCTTAAAGCGCGTGGAATGGCGAGTAAAATGCTCTATTAAACTTCTATGATAGGGCAACCAGAGACCCGATTAGATCATTTTAACTTTTGGTTAATATAAGAATTCAGCGAAATTCTATCACATTTGGTCAATTTACATCGCTCCTATTTCAGATAGATTATTGGGCTAAGCGGCATCTCAAAGCGCATGAAATGGCGAGTAAAATGCACTATTAAACTTCTAGGATAAGGCAAACAGAGACACGATTAGATCATTTTATATTACGGTTAATATAAGAATTCAGCGTAATTCTGTCACATTTGTTCAACTTACGTAGCTCCTATTTCAGATAGCATACTGGGCTAGGCGGCAACTTAAAGCGCGTGGATTGGCGAGTAAAAGACACTATTAAACTTCTATGATAGGGCAATCCGAGACCCGATTTGATCATTTTATATTTTGGTTAATATAAGAATTCAGCGAAATTCTATCACATTTGTTCAATTTCCGTCGCTCCTATTTCAGATAGCGTATTGGGCTAAGCGGCATCTCAAAGCGCACGAAAGGGCGAGTAAAATGCACTATTAAGCTTCTAGGGTAGGGCAATCAGAGACCCGATTAGATCATTTTACATTAAGGTTAATATAAGTATTCAGGGAAATTCTACCACATTTGTTCAATTTATGTCGCTCCTATTGCATATAGCTTATTGGGCTAAGCGGCATCTCAAAGCGCATGAAATGGCGAGTAAAATGCACTATTAAACTTCTAGGGTAAGGCAAACAGAGACCCGATTAGATCATTTTATATTACGGTTAATATAAGAATTCAGCGTAATCCTATCACATTTGTTCAACATACGTCGCTCCTATTTTAGATAGTGTACTGGGCTAGGCGGCATCTTAATGCGCGTGGAATGGCGAGTGAAATGCACTACTAAGCTTCTATGATAGGGCAATCAGAGTCCCGTTTAGATCATTTTATATTTTGTTTAATATAAGATTTCAGGGAAATTCTATCACATTTGTTCAATTTACGTCGCTCCTATTTCAGATAGCTATTGGGCTAAGCGGCATCTCAAAGCGCATGAAATGACGAATAAAATGCACTATTAAGCTTCTACGCTAGGGCGCACAGAGACCCGATTAGATCATTTAACATTATGGTTAATAAAAGAATTCAGCGAAATTCTATCACATTTCTTCAATTTACATCGCTCCCATTTCAGATAGCGTATTGGGCTAAGCGGCATCTCAAAGCGCATGAAATGACGAGTAAAATGCACTATTAAACTTCGAGGGTACGGCAAACATAGACACGATTAGATCATTTCATATTATGGTTAATTTAAGAATTCAGCAAAATTCTATCACATTTGTTCAATTTACGTCGTCCCTATTTCAGATAGCATACTGGGCTAGGCGGCATCTTACAGCGTGTGGAATGGCGAGTAAAATGCACCATTAAACTTCTATGATAGGGCAATCAGAGACCCGATTAGATCATTTTATATTACGGTTAATATAAGAATTCAGCGTAATTCTGTCACATTTGTTCAACTTATGTAGCTCCTATTTCAGATAGCGTACTGGGCTAGGCGGCAACTTAACGCGCGTGGAATGGCGAGTAAAATGCACTATTAAACTTCTATGATAGGGCAATCAGAGACCCGATTAGATCATTTTATATTTTGGTTAATATAAGGATGCAGCGAAATTCTATCACATTTGTTCAATTTACGTCGCTCCTATTTCAAATAGCGTATTGGGCTATGCGGCATCTCAAAGCGCATGAAATGGCGAGTAAAATGCACTATTATACTTCTAGGGTAGGGCAATCAGAGACCCGATTAGATCATTTTATGTTATGGTTAATTTAAGAATTTAGCAAAATTCTATCACATGTGTTCAATTTACGTCGCTCCTATTTCAGATAGCGTACTGGGCTAAGCGGCATCTCAAAGCGCATGAAATGACGAGTGAAATGCACTATTTAACGTCTAGGGTAGGGCGAACAGAGACCCGATTGGATCATTTTACATTAAGGTTAATATAAGTATTCAGGGAAATTCTATCACATTTGTTCAATTTATGTCGCTCCTATTGCATATAGCGTATTGGGCTAAGCGGCATCTCAAAGCGCATGAAATGGCGAGTAAAATGCACTATTAAACTTCTAGGGTAAGGCAAACAGAGACCCGATTAGATCATTTTATATTACGGTTAATATAAGAATTCAGCGTAATCCTATCTCATTTGTTCAACATACGTCGCTCCTATTTTAGATAGTGTACTGGGCTAGGCGGCACCTTAAAGCGCGTGGAATGGCGAGTGAAATGCACTACTAAGCTTCTATGATAGGGCAATCAGAGTCCCGTTTAGATCATTTTATATTTTGTTTAATATAAGATTTCAGGGAAATTCTATCACATTTGTGCAATTTACGTCGCTCCTATTTCAGATAGCTTATTGGGCTAAGCGGCATCACAAAGCGCATGAAATGACGAGTGAAATGCACTATTAATCTTCTAGGGTAGGGCGAACAGAGACCCGATTAGATCATTTTACATTAACGTTAATATAAGAATTCAGCGAGATTCTCTCACATTTGTTCAATTTACGTCGCTGATATTTCAGATAGCGTATTGTGCTAAGCGGCATCTCAAAGCGCAAGAAATGGCGAGTAAAATGCACTATTAAACTTCTAGGGTAGGGCAAACAGATACCCGTTTAGATCATTTTATATTATGGTTAATTTAAGAATTCAGCGAAATTCTATCACATTTGTTCAATTTACGTCAATCCTATTGCAGATAGCGTATTGGTCTAAGCGGCACCTCAAAGCGCATGAAATGGCGAGTAAAATGCACTATTAAACTTCTAGGGTAGGGCAAACAGCGACCCGATTAGACCATTTTATATTACGGTTAATATAAGAATTCAGCGTAATTCTATCACATTTGTTCAACATCCGTCGCTCCTATTTCAGATAGTGTACTGGCCTAGGCGGAATCTTAAAGCGCGTGGAAGGGCGAGTAAACTGCACTACTAAACTTCTATGATAGGGCAATCAGAGTCCCGTTTAGATCATTTTATATTTTGTTTAATATAAGATTTCAGGGAAATTCTATCACATTCGTTCAGCATACGTCGCTCCTATTTCAGATAGTGCGCTGGGCTAGGCGGCATCTTAAAGCGCGTGGAAGGGCGAGTAAAATGCACTACTAAGCTTCTATGATAGGGCAATCAGAGAGCCGATTAGATCATTTTATATTTTGGTTAATATAAGAATTCAGCGAAATTCTATCACATTCGATCAATTTACGTCGCTCCTATTTCAGATAGCGTATTGGGCTAAGCGGCATCTCAAAGCGCATGAAATGGCGAGTGAAATGCACTATTAAACTTCTAGGGTAGGGCGAACAGAGACCCGATTAGATCATTTCACAGTAAGGTTAATATAAGTATTCAGGGAAATTCTATCACATTTGTTCAATTTACGTCGCTCCTATTTCAGACAGCGTATTGGGCTAAGCGCCATCTCAAAGCGCATGAAATGGCGAGTAGAATGCACTGTTAAACTTCTAGGGTAGGGCAAACAGAGACCCGATTAGATCATTTCATATTATGGTTTATTTAAGAATTCAGAAAAATTCTATCACATTTGTTCAATTTACGTCGCTCCTATTTCAGATAGCTTATTGGGCTAAGCGGCATCTCAAAGCGCATGAAGTGACGGGTGAAATGCACTAGTAATCTTCCAGGGTAAGGCAAACAGAGACCCGATTAGATCGTTTTATATTATGGTTAATTTAAGAATTCAGCCAAATTCTATCCCATTTGTTCAATTTACGTCGCTCCAATTTCAGATAGCGTATTGGGCTAAGCGTCATCTCAAAGCGCATGAAATGCCGAGTAAAATGCACAATTAAACTTCTAGGGTAAGGCAAACAGAGACCCGATTAGATCATTTTATATTACGGTTAATATAAGAATTCAGCGTAATTCTATCACATTTGTTCAACTTACGTCGCTCCTATTTCAGATAGCGAACTGCGCTAAGCGGCATCTCAAAGCGCATGAAATGGCGAGTGAAATGCACTATTAAACTTCTAGGGTAGGGCGAACAGAGACCCGATTAGATCATTTCACAGTAAGGTTAATATAAGTATTCAGGGAAATTCTATCACATTTGTTCAATTTACGTCGCTCCTATTTCAGACAGCGTATTGGGCTAAGCGCCATCTCAAAGCGCATGAAATGGCGAGTAGAATGCACTGTTAAACTTCTAGGGTAGGGCAAACAGAGACCCGATTAGATCATTTCATATTATGGTTTATTTAAGAATTCAGAAATATTCTATCACATTTGTTCAATTTACGTCGCTCCTATTTCAGATGGCGTACTCGGATAGGCGGCATCTTAAAGCGCGTGGAATGGCGAGTAAAATGCACTATTAAACTTGTAGGGTAATGCAAACAGAGACCCCATTAGATCATTTAACATTATAGTTAATAAAAAATTCAGCGAGATTCTATCACATTTGTTCAATTTACATCGCTCCAATTTCAGATAGCGTATTGGGCTAAGCGGCATCTCAAAGCGCATGAAATGGCGAGTAAAATGCACTATTAAACTTCTAGGATAAGGCAAACAGAGACCCGATTAGATCATTTTATATTACGGTTAATATAAGAATTCAGCGTAATTCTGTGACATTTGCTCAACTTACGTAGCTCCTATTTCAGATAGCGTACTGGGCTAGGCGGCAACTTAAAGCGCGTGGAATGGCGAGTAAAATGCACTATTAAACTTCTATGATAGGGCAATCAGAGACCCGATTAGATCATTTTATATTTTGTTTAATATAAGAATTCAGCGAAATTCTATCACATCTGTTCAATTTACGTCGCTCCTATTTCAGAGAGCGTATTGGGCTAAGCGGCATCTTAAAGCGCGCGGAATGGCGAGTAAAATGCACTATTAAACTTCTATGATAGGGCAATCAGAGACCCGATTAGATCATTTTATATTTTGTTTACTATAACATTTCAGGGAAATTCTATCACATTTGTTCAATTTACGTCGCTCCTATTTCAGATAGCGTATTGGGCTAAGCGGCATATCAAAGCGCATGAAATGACGAATAAAATGCACTATTAAGCTTCTACGCTATGGCGAACAGAGACCCGATTAGATAATTTAACATTATGGTTGATAAAAGGATTCAGCGAAATTCTATCACATTCGTTCAATTTACATCGCTCCTATTTCAGATAGCGTATTGGGCTAAGCGGCATCTCAAAGCGCATGAAATGGCGAGTAAAATGAACTATTAAACTTCTAGGGTAGGGCAATCAGAGACCCGATTAGATCGTTTTATATTATGGTTAATATAAGATTTCAGGGAAATTCTATCACATTTGTTCAATTTACGTCGCTCCTATTTCAGATAGCGTACTGGGCTAGGCGGCATCTTAAAGCGCGTGGAATGGCGGGTAAAATGCTCTATTAAACTTCTATGATAGGGCAACCAGAGACCCGATTAGATCATTTTAACTTTTGGTTAATATAAGAATTCAGCGAAATTCTATCACATTTGGTCAATTTACATCGCTCCTATTTCAGATAGATTATTGGGCTAAGCGGCATCTCAAAGCGCATGAAATGGCGAGTAAAATGCACTATTAAACTTCTAGGATAAGGCAAACAGAGACACGATTAGATCATTTTATATTACGGTTAATATAAGAATTCAGCGTAATTCTGTCACATTTGTTCAACTTACGTAGCTCCTATTTCAGGTAGCATACTGGGCTAGGCGGCAACTTAAAGCGCGTGGATTGGCGAGTAAAAGACACTATTAAACTTCTATGATAGGGCAATCCGAGACCCGATTTGATCATTTTATATTTTGGTTAATATAAGAATTCAGCGAAATTCTATCACATTTGTTCAATTTCCGTCGCTCCTATTTCAGATAGCGTATTGGGCTAAGCGGCATCTCAAAGCGCACGAAAGGGCGAGTAAAATGCACTATTAAGCTTCTAGGGTAGGGCAATCAGAGACCCGATTAGATCACTTTATGTTATGGTTAATATAAGAATTCAGCGAAATTCTATCACATTTGTTCAATTTACGTCGCTCCTATTTCAGATAGCGTATTGGGCTAAGCGACATCTCACAGCGCATGAAACGACGAGAGAAATGCACTATTAAACTTCTTGGGTAGGGCGAACAGAGACCCGATTAGGTCATTTCATATTATGGTTAATTTAAGAATTCAGCGAAATTCTATCACATTTGTTCAATTTACATCGCTCCTATTTCAAATAGCGTATTGGTCTAAGCGGCATCTCAATGCGCATGAAATGGCGAGTAAAATGCACTATTAAACCTCTAGGATAAGGCAAACGGAGACCCGATTAGACCATTTTATGTTACGGTTAATATAAGATTTCAGCGTTATTCTGTCACATTTGTTCAACTTGCGTCGCTCCTATTTCAGAAAGCGTACTGGGCTAGGCGGCATCTTAAAGCGCGTGGAATGGCGAACAAAATGCACACTTAAACTTCTATGATAGGGCAATCAGAGACCCGATTAGATCATTTTATATTATGGTTAATTTAAGAATTCAGGGAAATTCTATCACATTTGTTCAATTTACGTCGCTCCTATTTCAGATAGCGTATTGGGCTAAGCGCCATCTCAAAGCGCATGAAATGGCGAGTAAAATGCACTATTAAACTTCTAGGGTAGGGCAATCAGAGACCCGGTTAGATCATTTTATATTATGGTTAATTTAAGAATTCAGGGAAATTCTATCACATTTGTTCAATTTACGTCGCTCCTATTTCAGATAGCGTATTGGGCTAAGCGCCATCTCAAAGCGCATGAAATGGCGAGTAAAATGCACTATTAAACTTCTAAGGTAGGGCAATCAGAGACCCGGTTAGATCATTTTACATTATGGTTAATTTAAGAATTCAGCAAAATTCTATCACATTTGTTCAACTTACGTCGCTGCTATTTCAGAGAGCGTACTGGGCTAGGCGGCATCTTAACGCGCGTGGAATGGCGAGTAAAATGCACTATTAAACTTCTAGGGTAGGGCAAACAGAGACCCGATTAGATCATTTTATATTATGGTTAATTTATCAATTCAGCGAAATTCTATCACATTTGTTCAATTTACGTCACTCCTATTTCAGATAGCGTATTGGGCTGAGCGGCATCTTAAAGCGCGCGGAATGGCGAGTAAAATGCACTATTAAACTTCTATGATAGGGCAATCAGAGACCCGATTAGATCATTTTATATTTTGTTTACTATAACATTTCAGGGAAATTCTATCACATTTGTTCAATTTACGTCGCTCCTATTTCAGAGAGCGTATTGGGCTAAGCGGCATCACAAAGCGCATGAAATGACGAATAAAATGCACTATTAAGCTTCTACGCTATGGCGAACAGAGACCCGATTAGATCATTTCACATTATGGTTAATAAAAGAATTCAGCGAAATTCTATCACATTTGTTCAACTAACGTCGCTACTATTTCAGATAGCGTACTGGGCTAGGCGGCATCTTAAAGCGCGTGGAAGGGCGAGTAAAATGCACTACTAAACTTCTATGATAGGGCAATCAGAGTTCCGATTAGATCATTTTATATTTTGTTTACTATAACATTTCAGGGAAATTCTGTCACGTTTGTTCAATTTACGTCGCTCCTATTTCAGATAGCGTACTGGGCTAGGCGGAATCTTAAATCGCGTGGATTGGCGAGTAAAATGCTCTATTAAACTTCTATGATAGGGCAATCAGAGACCCGATTAGATCATATTATATTTTGGTTAATATATGAATTCAGCGAAATTCTATCACATTTGTTTAATTTACGTCGCACCAATTTCAGATAGCGTATTGGGCTAAGCGGCATCTCAAAGCGCATGAAATGGCAAGTAAAATGCACTATTAAACTTCTAGGGTAGGGCAATCAGAGTCCCGGTTAGATCATTTTATATTATGGTTAATTTAAGAATTCAGCAAAATTCTATCACATTTGTTCAACTTACGTCGCTCCTATTTCAGAGAGCGTACTGGGCTAGGCGGCATCTTAAAGTGCGCGGAATGGCGAGTAAAATGCACTATTAAACTTCTAGGGTAGGGCAAACAGAGACCCGATTAGATCATTTTATATTTTGGTTAATATATGAATTCAGCGAAATTCTATCACATTTGTTTAATTTACGTCGCTCCTATTTCAGATAGCGTATTGGGCTGAGCGGCATCTCAAAGCGCATGAAATGGCGAGAAAATGCACTATTAAACTTCTAGGTTAAGGCAAACAGAGACCCGGTTAGATCATTTTATATTACGGTTAATATAAGAATGCAGCGTAATTCTGTCACATTTGTTCAACTTACGTAGCTCCTATTTCAGATAGCGTACTGGGCTAAGCGGCATCTCAAAGCGCATGAAATGACAAATGAAACGCACTATTAATCTTCTAGGGTAGGGCGAACAGAGACCCGATTAGAACATTTTACATTAAGGTTAATATAAGAATTCAGCGAAATTCTCTCACATTTGTTCAATTTACGTCGCTGATATTTCAGATAGCGCACTGGGCTAGGCGGCAACTTAAAGCGCGTGGAATGGCCAGTAAAATGCACTATTAAACTTCTATGATAGGGCAATCAGAGACCCGATTTGATCATTTTATATTTTGGTTAATATATGAATTCAGCGAAATTCTATCACATTTGTTCAATTTCCGTCGCTCCTATTTCAGATAGCGAATTGGGCTAAGCGGCATCTCAAAGCGCACGAAAGGGCGAGTAAAATGCACTATTAAACTTCTAGGGTAGGGCTATCAGAGACCCGATTAGATCATTTTATATTATGGTTAATATAAGAATTCAGCGAAATTGTATCACATTTGTTCAATTTACATCGCTCCTATTTCAGATAGCGTATTGGGCTAAGCGGCATCTCAAAGCGCATGAAATGACGAGTAAAATGCACTATTAAACTTCTAGGGTAGGGCAATCAGAGACCCGATTAGATCGTTTTATATTATGGTTAATATAAGATTTCAGGGAAATTCTATCACATTTGTTCAACATACGTCGCTCCTATATCAGATAGTGTACTGGGCTAGGCGGCATCTTAAAGCGCGTGGAAGGGCGAGTAAAATGCACTACTAAACTTCTATCATAGGGCAATCAGAGACCCGATTAGATCATTTTATATTTTGGTTAATATAAGAATTCAGAAAAATTCTATCACATTTGTTCAATTTACGTCGCTCCTATTCCAGATAGATTTTTGGGCTAAGCGGCATCTCAATGCGCATGAAATGACGAGTGAAATGCACTAGCAATCTTCTAGGGTAGGGCGAACAGAGACCCGATTAGACCATTTTATATTACGGTTTATATCAGAATTCCGCGTGATTCTATCACATTTGTTCAACATACGTTGCTCCTATTTAAGATAGTGTACTGGGCTAGGCGGCATCTTAAAGCGCGTGGAAGCGCGAGTAAAATGCACTACTAAACTTCTATGATACGGCAATCAGAATCCCGTTTAGATCATTTTATATTTTGGTCAATATAAGAATTCAGCGAAATTCTATCATCTTTGTTCAATTTACGTCGCTCCTATTTCAGGCAGCTTATTGGGCTAAGCGGCATCGCAAAGCGCATGAAATGACGAGTGAAATGCACTATTAAACTTCTAGGGTAGGGCAAACAGAGACCCGATTAGATCATTTTATATTATGTTTAATTTAAGAATTCAGCAAAATTTTATCACATTTGTTCAATTTACGTCGTCCCTATTTCAGATAGCATACTGGGCTAGGCGGCATCTTACAGCGTGTGGAGTGGCGAGTAAAATGCACCATTAAACTTCTATGATAGGGCAATCAGAGACCCGATTAGATCATTTTATATTACGGTTAATATAAGAATTCAGCGTAATTCTGTCACATTTGTTCAACTTATGTAGCTCCTATTTCAGATAGCGTACTGGGCTAGGCGGCAACTTAAAGCGCGTGGAATGGCGAGTAAAATGCACTATTAAACTTCTATGATAGGGCAATCAGAGGCCCGATTAGATCATTTTATATTTTGGTTAATATAAGAATGCAGCGAAATTCTATCACATTTGTTCAATTTACGTCGCTCCTATTCCAAATAGCGTATTAGGCTATGCGGCATCTCAAAGCGCATGAAATGGCGAGTAAAATGCACTATTATACTTCTAGGGTAGGGCAATCAGAGACCCGATTAGATCATTTTATGTTATGGTTAATTTAAGAATTTAGCAAAATTCTATCACATGTGTTCAATTTACGTCGCTCCTATTTCAGATAGCGTATAGGGCTAAGCGGCATCTCAAAGCGCATGAAATGACGAGTGAAATGCACTATTAAACTTCTAGGGTAGGGCGAACAGAGACCCGATTAGATCATTTTACATTAAGGTTAATATAAGTATTCAGGGAAATTCTATCACATTTGTTCAATTTATGTCGCTCCTATTGCATATAGCTTATTGGGCTAAGCGGCATCTCAAAGCGCATGAAATGGCGAGTAAAATGCACTATTAAACTTCTAGGGTAAGGCAAACAGAGACCCGATTAGATCATTTTATATTACGGTTAATATAAGAATTCAGCGTAATCCTATCACATTTGTTCAACATACGTCGCTCCTATTTTAGATAGTGTACTGGGCTAGGCGGCATCTTAAAGCGCGTGGAATGGCGAGTGAAATGCACTACTAAGCTTCTATGATAGGGCAATCAGAGTCCCGTTTAGATCATTTTATATTTTGTTTAATATAAGATTTCAGGGAAATTCTATCACATTTGTTCAATTTACGTCGCTCCTATTTCAGATAGCTATTGGGCTAAGCGGCATCTCAAAGCGCATGAAATGACGAATAAAATGCACTATTAAGCTTCTACGCTAGGGCGAACAGAGACCCGATTAGATCATTTAACATTATGGTTAATAAAAGAATTCAGCGAAATTCTATCACATTTCTTCAATTTACATCGCTCCCATTTCAGATAGCGTATTGGGCTAAGCGGCATCTCAAAGCGCATGAAATGACGAGTAAAATGCACTATTAAACTTCGAGGGTACGGCAAACATAGACACGATTAGATCATTTCATATTATGGTTAATTTAAGAATTCAGCAAAATTCTATCACATTTGTTCAATTTACGTCGTCCCTATTTCAGATAGCATACTGGGCTAGGCGGCATCTTACAGCGTGTGGAATGGCGAGTAAAATGCACCATTAAACTTCTATGATAGGGCAATCAGAGACCCGATTAGATCATTTTATATTACGGTTAATATAAGAATTCAGCGTAATTCTGTCACATTTGTTCAACTTATGTAGCTCCTATTTCAGATAGCGTACTGGGCTAGGCGGCAACTTAACGCGCGTGGAATGGCGAGTAAAATGCACTATTAAACTTCTATGATAGGGCAATCAGAGACCCGATTAGATCATTTTATATTTTGGTTAATATAAGGATGCAGCGAAATTCTATCACATTTGTTCAATTTACGTCGCTCCTATTTCAAATAGCGTATTGGGCTATGCGGCATCTCAAAGCGCATGAAATGGCGAGTAAAATGCACTATTATACTTCTAGGGTAGGGCAATCAGAGACCCGATTAGATCATTTTATGTTATGGTTAATTTAAGAATTTAGCAAAATTCTATCACATGTGTTCAATTTACGTCGCTCCTATTTCAGATAGCGTACTGGGCTAAGCGGCATCTCAAAGCGCATGAAATGACGAGTGAAATGCACTATTTAACGTCTAGGGTAGGGCGAACAGAGACCCGATTGGATCATTTTACATTAAGGTTAATATAAGTATTCAGGGAAATTCTATCACATTTGTTCAATTTATGTCGCTCCTATTGCATATAGCGTATTGGGCTAAGCGGCATCTCAAAGCGCATGAAATGGCGAGTAAAATGCACTATTAAACTTCTAGGGTAAGGCAAACAGAGACCCGATTAGATCATTTTATATTACGGTTAATATAAGAATTCAGCGTAATCCTATCACATTTGTTCAACATACGTCGCTCCTATTTTAGATAGTGTACTGGGCTAGGCGGCACCTTAAAGCGCGTGGAATGGCGAGTGAAATGCACTACTAAGCTTCTATGATAGGGCAATCAGAGTCCCGTTTAGATCATTTTATATTTTGTTTAATATAAGATTTCAGGGAAATTCTATCACATTTGTTCAATTTACGTCGCTCCTATTTCAGATAGCTTATTGGGCTAAGCGGCATCACAAAGCGCATGAAATGACGAGTGAAATGCACTATTAATCTTCTAGGGTAGGGCGAACAGAGACCCGATTAGATCATTTTACATTAACGTTAATATAAGAATTCAGCGAGATTCTCTCACGTTTGTACAATTTACGTCGCTGATATTTCAGATAGCGTATTGTGCTAAGCGGCATCTCAAAGCGCAAGAAATGGCGAGTAAAATGCACTATTAAACTTCTAGGGTAGGGCAAACAGATACCCGTTTAGATCATTTTATATTATGGTTAATTTAAGAATTCAGCGAAATTCTATCACATTTGTTCAATTTACGTCAATCCTATTTCAGATAGCGTATTGGTCTAAGCGGCACCTCAAAGCGCATGAAATGGCGAGTAAAATGCACTATTAAACTTCTAGGGTAGGGCAAACAGCGACCCGATTAGACCATTTTATATTACGGTTAATATAAGAATTCAGCGTAATTCTATCACATTTGTTCAACATCCGTCGCTCCTATTTCAGATAGTGTACTGGCCTAGGCGGAATCTTAAAGCGCGTGGAAGGGCGAGTAAACTGCACTACTAAACTTCTATGATAGGGCAATCAGAGTCCCGTTTAGATCATTTTATATTTTGTTTAATATAAGATTTCAGGGAAATTCTATCACATTCGTTCAGCATACGTCGCTCCTATTTCAGATAGTGCGCTGGGCTAGGCGGCATCTTAAAGCGCGTGGAAGGGCGAGTAAAATGCACTACTAAGCTTCTATGATAGGGCAATCAGAGAGCCGATTAGATCATTTTATATTTTGGTTAATATAAGAATTCAGCGAAATTCTATCACATTCGTTCAATTTACGTCGCTCCTATTTCAGATAGCGTATTGGGCTAAGCGGCATCTCAAAGCGCATGATATGGCGAGTGAAATGCACTATTAAACTTCTAGGGTAGGGCGAACAGAGACCCGATTAGATCATTTCACAGTAAGGTTAATATAAGTATTCAGGGAAATTCTATCACATTTGTTCAATTTACGTCGCTCCTATTTCAGATAGCGTATTGGGCTAAGCGGCAT
>CAKAJE020000875.1:0-175849 GCA_916610135.2 Macropis europaea
GCCCAATAAGCTATCTGAAATAGGAGCGACGTAAATTGAACAAATGTGATAGAATTACGCTGAATTCTTAAATAACCATAATATAAATGATCTAATCGGGTCTCTGTTTGCCTTACCCTAGAAGTATAATAGTGCATTTTACTCGCCATTTCATGCGCTTTGAGATCCCGCTTAGCCCAATACGCTATCTGCATAGGAGCGACGTAAATTGAACAAATGTGATAGAATTTCGCTGAATTCTTAAATTAACCATAACATAAAATGATCTAATCGGGTCTCTGTCTGCCCTATCATAGAAGTTTAATAGCGCATTTCACTCGTCATTTCATGCGCTTTGAGATGCCGCCTAGCCCAGTACGCTATCTGAAATAGGAGCGACGTAAGTTGAGCAAATGTGATAGAATTACGCTGAATTAATATATTAACCTTAATGTAAAATGATCTAATCGGGTCTTTGTTCGCCCTACCCTTGAAGTTTAATAGTGCACATTGCGCGCCATTTCATGCGCTTTAAGATGCCGCCTAGCCCAGTACGCTATCTGAAATTGGAGCGACGTAAGTTGAACAAATGTGATAGAATTACGCTGAATTCTTATATTAACCGTAATATAAAATGATCTATTCGGGTTTCTGTTCGCCCTACCCTAGAAGTTTAATAGAGCATTTCACTCGCCAATCCATGCGCTTTCAGATGCCGCGCAGCCCAGTACGCTATCTGAAATAGGAGCTACGTAAGTTGAACAAATGTGATAGAATTACGCTGAATTCTTATATTAACCGTAATATAAAATGATCTATTCGGGTTTCTGTTCGCCCTACCCTAGAAGTTTAATAGAGCATTTCACTCGCCAATCCATGCGCTTTCAGATGCCGCGCAGCCCAGTACGCTATCTGAAATAGGAGCTACGTAAGTTGAACAAATGTGACAGAATTACGCTGAATTCTTATATTATCCGTAATATAAAATGATCTAATCGGGTCTCTGACTGCCTTATCCTAGAAGTTTAATAGTGCATTTTCTCGCCATTTCATGCTCTTTGAGATGCCGCTTAACCCAATACGCTATCTGATATAGGAGTGACGTAAATTGAACAAATGTGACAGAATTTCGCTGAATTGATAAATTAACCATAATATAAAATGATCTAATCGGGTCTCTGTTTGCCCTACCCGAGAAGTTTAATATTGCGTTTTACTCGCCATTCTACGCGCTTTAAGATGCCGCCTAGCCCAGTACGCTATCTGAAATAGGAGCGACGTAAGTTGAACAAATGTGATAGAATTTCCCTGAATTCTTATATTAACCTTAATGTAAAATGATCTAATCGGGTCTCTCTTCGCCCTACCCTAGAAGTTTAATAGTGCATTTCACTCGTCATTTCATGCGCTTTGAGATGCCGCTTAGCCCAATAAGCTATCTGAAATAGGAGCGACGTGAATTGAACAAATGTGATAGAATTTCGCTGAATTCTTATAATAACCAAAATATAAAATGATGTAATCGGGTCTCTGATTGCCCTATCATAGAAGTTTAATAGAGCATTTCACTCGCCAATCCATGCGCTCTCAGATGCCGCGCAGCCCAGTACGCTATCTGAAATAGGAGCTACGTAAGTTGAACAAATGTGACAGAATTACGCTGAATTCTTATATTATCCGTAATATAAAATGATCTAATCAGGTCTCTGTTTGCCTTATCCTAGAAGTTTAATAGTGCATTTTACTCGCCATCCTACGCGCTTTAAGATGCCGCCTAGCCCAGTACGCTATCTGAAATAGGAGCGACGTAAATTGAACAAATGTGATAGAATTTTGCTAAATTCTTAAATTAACCATAATATAAAATGATCTAATCGGTCTCTGTTTGCCCTACCCTAGAAGTTTAATAGTGCATTTTACTCGCCATTTCATGCGCTTTGAGATGCCGCTTAGCCCAATACGCTATCTGAAATAGGAGCGACGTAAGTTGAACAAATGTGATAGAATTACGCTGAATTCTTATATTGACCGTAATATAAAATGATCTAATCGGGTCTCTGTTTGCCTTATCCTAGAAGTTTAATAGTGCCTTTTACTCGCCATTTCATGCGCTTTGAGATGCCGCTTAGCCCAATACGCTATCTGAAATAGGAGCGACGTAAATTGAACAAATGTGAGAGAATTTCGCTGAACTCTTAAATTAACCATAATATAAAATGATCTAATCGGGTCTCTGTTTGCCCTACCCTAGAAGCTTAATAGTGCATTTTACTCGCCATTTGATGCGCTTTGAGATGCCGCTTAGCCCAATAAGCTATCTGAAATAGGAGCGACGTAAGTTGAACAGATGTGATAGAATTACGCTGAATTCTTATATTAACCAAAATATAAAATGATCTAATCGGGTCTCTGATTGCCCTATCATAGAATTTTAATAGTGCATTTTACTCGCCATTCCACACGCTTTAAGATGCCGCCTAGCCCAGTACGCTATCTGAAATAGGAGCGACGTAAGTTGAAGAAATGTGATAGAATTACGCTGAATTCTTATATTAACCATAATATAAAATGATATAATCGGGTCTCTGTTTGCCTTATCCTAGAAGTTTAATAGTGCATTTTACTCGCCATTTCATGCGCTTTGAGATGCCACCTAGCCCAGTACGCTATCTGAAATAGGAGCGACGTAAATTGAACAAATGTGATAGAGTTTCGCTGAATTCTTATATTAACCAAAATATAAAGTGATCTAATCGGGTCTCTGATTGCCCTATCATAGACGTTTAGAAGTGCATTTTACTAGCCAGTCCACGCGCTTTAAGATGCCGCCTAGCACAGTACGCTATCTGAAATAGGAGCGACGTAAGTTGAACAAATGTGATAGAATTACGCTGAATTCTTATATTAGCCGTAATATAAAATGATCTAATCGGGTCTCTGTTTGCCTTATCCTAGAAGTTTAATAGTGCATTATACTCGCCATTTCATGCGCTTTGAGATGCCGCTTAGCCCAATACGCTATCTGTAATAGGAGCGACGTAAATTGAATAAATGTGATAGAATTTCGCTGAATTCTTAAATTAACCATAATATAAAATGATTTAATCGGGTCTTTGTTTGCCCTAGCCTAGAAGTTTAATAGTGCATTTTACTCGCCATTTCATGCGCTTTCAGATGCCGCTTAGCCCAATACGCTAGCTGAAATAGGAACGACGTAAATTGAACAAATGTGATAGAATTTCGCTGAATTCTTAAATTAACCATAATATAAAATGATCTTATCGGGTCTCTGTTTGCCCTACCCTAGAAGTTTAATAGTGCATTTTACTCGCCATTCCGCGCGCTTTAAGATGCCGCCTAGCCCAGTACGCCATCTGAAATAGGAACGACGTAAATTGAGCAAATGTGATAGAATTTTGCTGAATTCTTAAATTAACCATAATATAAAATGATATAATCGGGTCTCTGTTTGCCCTACACTAGAAGTTTAATAGTGCATTTTGCTCGCCATTTCATGCGCTTTGAGAAGCCGCATAGCACTATACGCTATCTGAAGCGGGAGCGACGTAAATTGAAAAATGTGATAGAATTTCCCTGAATTCTTATATTAACCTTAATGTAAAATGATCTAATCGGGTCTCTGATTGCCCTATCATAGAAGTTTAGTAGTGCATTCTACTCGCCATTCCACGCGGTTTAAGATGCCGCCTAGCCCAGTACGCTATCTGAAATAGGAGCGACTTAAGTTGAATCAAATGTGATAGAATTTCCCTGAAATCTTATATTGAACAAAACATAAAATGATCTAATCGGGTCTCTGATTGCCCTATCATAGACGTTTAGTAGTGCATTTTACTAGCCAGTCCAGGCGCTTTAAGATGCCGCCTAGCCCAGTACGCTCTCTGAAATAGGAGTGACGTAAGTTGAACAAATGTGATAGAATTACGCTGAATTCTTATATTGACCGTAATATAAAATGATCTAATCGGGTCTCTGTTTGCCTTATCCTAGAAGTTTAATAGTGCATTTTACTCGCCATTTCATGCGCATTGAGATGCCGCTTAGCCCAATACGCTATCTGAAATAGGAGCGACGTAAGTTGAACAAATGTGATAGAATTTCGCTGAACTCTTAAATTAACCATAATATAAAATGATCTAATCGGGTCTCTGTTTGCCCTACCCTAGAAGCTTAATAGTGCATTTTACTCGCCATTTGATGCGCTTTGAGATGCTGCTTAGCCCAATAAGCTATCTGAAATAGGAGCGACGTAAGTTGAACAGATGTGATAGAATTACGCTGAATTCTTATATTAACCAAAATATAAAATGATCTAATCGGGTCTCTGATTGCCCTATCATAGAATTTTAATAGTGCATTTTACTCGCTATTCCACACGCTTTAAGATGCCGCCTAGCCCAGTACGCTATCTGAAATAGGAGTGACGTAAGTTGAACAAATGTGATAGAATTACGCTGAATTCTTATATTAGCCTTAATGTAAAATGATCTAATCGGGTCTCTGATTGCCCTATCATAGACGTTTAGTAGTGCATTTTACTAGCCAGTCCAGGCGCTTTAAGATGCCGCCTAGCCCAGTACGCTCTCTGAAATAGGAGTGACGTAAGTTGAACAAATGTGATAGAATTACGCTGAATTCTTATATTGACCGTAATATAAAATGATCTAATCGGGTCTCTGTTCGCCCTAGCCTAGAAGTTTAATAGTGCATTGTATTCGCCATTTTATGCGCTTTGACATGCCGCCTAGCCCAATACGCTATCTGAAATAGGAGCGTCGTAAATTGAACAAATGTGATAAAATTTCCCTGAAATCTTATATTAAACAAAATATAAAATGATCTAATCGGGTCTCTGATTGCCCTATCATAGAAGTTTAATAGTGCATTTCACTCGTCATTTCATGCGCTTTGAGATGCCGCTAAGCCCAATAAGCTATCTGTAATAGGAGCGACGTAAATTGAACAAATGTGATAGAATTTCGCTGAATTCTTATATCAACCAAAATATAAAATGATCTAATCAGGTCTCTGATTGCCCAATCATAGAAGTTTAATAGTGCATTTTGCTTGCCATTCCACGCGCTTTAAGATGCCGCCTAGCCCAGTACGCTATCTGAAATAGGAGCGACGTAAATTGAGCAAATGCGATAAAATTTTGCTGACATCTTAAATTAACCATAATATAAAATGATCTAATCGGGTCTCTGATTGACCTATCATAGAATTTTAATAGTGCATTTACTCGCCATTCCACGCGCTTTAAAATGCCGCCAAGCCCAGTACGCTATCTGAAACAGGAGCGACGTAAATTGAACAAATGTGATAGAATTTTGCTGAATTCTTAAATTAACCTTAATATAAAATGATATAATCGGGTCTCTTTTTGCCCTACCCTAGAAGTTTCATAGTGCATTTTACTCGCCATTTCATGCGCATTGAGATGCCGCTTAGCCCAATACGCTATCTGAAATAGGAGCGACGTAAATTGAACAAATGTGATAGAATTTCGCTGAATTCTTTTATTAACCATAATGTAAAATGATCTAATCGGGTCTCTGTTTGCCCTACCCTAGAAGTTTAATAGTGCATTTTACTCCTCATTTCATGCGCTTTGAGAAGCCCCTTAGCCCAATACGCTATCTGAAATAGGAGAGACGTAAATGAACCAATGTGATAGAATTTTGCTGAATTCTTAAATTACCCATAATATAAAATGATCTAATCGGGTCTCTGTTTGCCCTACCCTAGAAGTTTAATAGCGCATTTTACTCGCCATTCCACGCGCTTTAAGATGCCGCCTAGCCCAGTACGGTATCTAACATAGGAGCGACGTAAGTTGAACAAATGTGATAGAATTACGCTGTATTCTTATATTAACCGTAATATAAAATGATATAATCGGGTCTCTGTTTGCCTTGTCCTAGAAGTTTAGTATTGCATTTTAATCGCCATTTCATGCGCTTTGAGGTGCCGCTTAGCCCAATACGCTATCTGAAATAGGAGCGACGTAAATTGAACAAATGTGATAGCATTTCGCTGAATTCTTATATTAACCAAAATATAAAATGATCTAATCGGGTCTCTGATTGCCCTATCATAGAAGATTAATAGGGCATTTTACTCGCCACTCCACGCGCTTTAAGATGCCGCCTAGCCCAGTACGCTATCTGAAATAGGAGCGACGTAAATTGTACAAATGTGATAGAATTTTGCTGAATTCTTAAATTAACCACAATATAAAATGATCTAATCGGTCTCTGTTTGCCCTACCCTAGAAGTTTAATAGTGCATTTTACTCGCCATTTCATGCGCTTTGAGATGCCGCTTAGCCCAATACGCTATCTGAAATAGGAGCGACGTAAGTTGAACAAATGTGATAGAATTTCGCTGAATTCTTTTATTAACCATAATGTAAAATGATCTAATCGGGTCTCTGTTCGCCCTAGCCTAGAAGTTTAATAGTGCATTTTACTCGCCATTTCATGCGCTTTGAGATGCCGCTTAGCCCAATACGCTATCTGAAATTGGAGCGACGTAAATTGAACAAATGTGATAGAATTTGGCTGAATTCTTAAATTAACCATAATATAAAATGATCTAATCGGGTCTCTGTTTGCCCTACCCTAGAAGTTTAATAGAGCATTTTGCTCGCCATTTCATGCGCTTTGAGATGGCGCTTACCCCAATACGCTATCTGAAATAGGAGCGACGTAAATTGAACAAATCTGATAGAAGTTCCCTGAATTCTTATATTAACCTTAATGTAAAATGATCTAATCGGGTCTTTGTTCGCCCTACCCTAGAAGTTTAATAGTGCATTTCACTCGCCATTTCATGCACTTTGAGATGCCGCTTAGCCCAATAAGCTATCTGCAATAGGAGCGACGTAAATTGAACAAATGTGATAGAATTTCGCTGAATTCTTATATTAACCAAAATATAAAATGATCTAATCGGGTCTCTGATTGCCCTATCATAGAAGTTTAACAGTGCATTTTACTCTCCCTTCTTCGCGTTTTAAGATGCCGCCTAGCCCAGTACGCTAGCTGAAATAGGAACGACGTAAACTGAAAAAATGTGATAGAATTTCCCTGACTTCTTATATTAACCTTAATGTAAAATGATCTAATCGGGTCTCTGTTCGCCCTACCCTAGAAGTTTAATAGTGCATTTTACTCGCCATTTCATGCGCTTTGAGATGGCGGTTAGCCCAATACGCTATCTGAAATAGGAGCCACGTAAATTGAACAAATGTGATAGAGTTTCCCTGAATTCTTATATTAACCTTAATGTAAAATGACCTAATCGGGTCTCTGTTTGCCCTACCCTAGAAGTTTAATAGTGCATTTTACTCGCCATTTCTTGCGCTTTGACATGACGCCTAGCCCAATACGCTATCTGAAATATGAGCGACGTAAATTGAACAAATGTGATAGAATTTCGCTGAATTCTTATAATAACCAAAATATAAAATGATGTAATCGGGTCTCTGATTGCCCTATCATAGAAGTTTAGTAGTGCATTTTACTCGCCCTTCCACGCGCTTTGAGATGCCGCCTAGCCCAGTACGCTATCTGAAATAGGAGCGACGTAAGTTGAACAAATGTGATAGAATTACGCTGAATTCTTATATTAACCGTAATATAAAATGATCTATTCGGGTTTCTGTTCGCCCTACCCTAGAAGTTTAATAGAGCATTTCACTCGTCAATCCATGCGCTTTGAGATGCCGCTTAGCCCAATACGCTATCTGAAATAGGAGCGACGTAAATTGAACAAATGTGATAGAATTTCGCTGAATTCTTATATTAACCAAAATATAAAATGATCTAATCGGGTCTCTGATTGCCCTATCATAGAATTTTAATAGTGCATTTTACTCGCTATTCCACACGCTTTAAGATGCCGCCTAGCCCAGTACGCTATCTGAAATAGGAGTGACGTAAGTTGAACAAATGTGATAGAATTACGCTGAATTCTTATATTGACCGTAATATAAAATGATCTAATCGGGTCTCTGTTTGCCTTATCCTAGAAGTTTAATAGTGCATTTTACTCGCCATTTCATGCGCTTTGAGATGCCGCTTAGCCCAATACGCTATCTGAAATAGGAGCGACGTAAATTGAACAAATGTGAGAGAATTTCGCTGAACTCTTAAATTAACCATAATATAAAATGATCTAATCGGGTCTCTGTTTGCCCTACCCTAGAAGCTTAATAGTGCATTTTACTCGCCATTTGATGCGCTTTGAGGTGCTGCTTAGCCCAATAAGCTATCTGAAATAGGAGCGACGTAAGTTGAACAGATGTGATAGAATTACGCTGAATTCTTATATTAACCAAAATATAAAATGATCTAATCGGGTCTCTGATTGCCCTATCATAGAATTTTAATAGTGCATTTTACTCGCTATTCCACACGCTTTAAGATGCCGCCTAGCCCAGTACGCTATCTGAAATAGGAGTGACGTAAGTTGAACAAATGTGATAGAATTACGCTGAATTCTTATATTGACCGTAATATAAAATGATCTAATCGGCTCTCTGTTTGCCTTATCCTAGAAGTTTAATAGTGCATTTTACTCGCCATTTCATGCGCTTTGAGATGCCGCTTAGCCCAATACGCTATCTGAAATAGGAGCGACGTAAATTGATCAAATGTGATAGAATTTCCGTGCATTCTTATATTAACCTTAATGTAAAATGATCTAATCGGGTCTCTGTTCGCCCTACCCTAGAAGTTTAATAGTGCATTTCACTCGCCATTTCATGCGCTTTGAGATGCCGCTTAGCCCAATATGCTATCTGAAATAGGAGCCACGTAAATTGAACAAATGTGATAGAATTTCGCTGAATTCTTTTATTAACCATAATGTAAAATGATCTAATCGGGTCTCTGTTTGCCCTACCCTAGAAGTTTAATAGTGCATTTTACTCCTCATTTCATGCGCTTTGAGAAGCCCCTTAGCCCAATACGCTATCTGAAATAGGAGAGACGTAAATGAACCAATGTGATAGAATTTTGCTGAATTCTTAAATTACCCATAATATAAAATGATCTAATCGGGTCTCTGTTTGCCCTACCCTAGAAGTTTAATAGCGCATTTTACTCGCCATTCCACGCGCTTTAAGATGCCGCCTAGCCCAGTACGCTATCTGAAATAGGAGCGACGTAAGTTGAACAAATGTGATAGAATTACGCTGAATTCTTATATTAACCGTAATATAAAATGATATAATCGGGTCTCTGTTTGCCTTGTCCTAGAAGTTTAGTATTGCATTTTAATCGCCATTTCATGCGCTTTGAGATGCCGCTTAGCCCAATACGCTATCTGAAATAGGAGCGACGTAAATTGAACAAATGTGATAGCATTTCGCTGAATTCTTATATTAACCAAAATATAAAATGATCTAATCGGGTCTCTGATTGCCCTATCATAGAAGATTAATAGGGCATTTTACTCGCCACTCCACGCGCTTTAAGATGCCGCCTAGCCCAGTACGCTATCTGAAATAGGAGCGACGTAAATTGTACAAATGTGATAGAATTTTGCTGAATTCTTAAATTAACCACAATTAAAATGATCTAATCGGTCTCTGTTTGCCCTACCCTAGAAGTTTAATAGTGCATTTTAACTCGCCATTTCATGCGCTTTGAGATGCCGCTTAGCCCAATACGCTATCTGAAATAGGAGCGACGTAAGTTGAACAAATGTGATAGAATTTCGCTGAATTCTTTTATTAACCATAATGTAAAATGATCTAATCGGGTCTCTGTTCGCCCTAGCCTAGAAGTTAATAGTGCATTTTACTCGCCATTTCATGCGCTTTGAGATGCCGCTTAGCCCAATACGCTATCTGAAATTGGAGCGACGTAAATTGAACAAATGTGATAGAATTTGGCTGAATTCTTAAATTAACCATAATATAAATTGATCTAATCGGGTCTCTGTTTGCCCTACCCTAGAAGTTTAATAGAGCATTTTGCTCGCCATTTCATGCGCTTTGAGATGGCGCTTACCCCAATACGCTATCTGAAATAGGAGCGACGTAAATTGAACAAATCTGATAGAAGTTCCCTGAATTCTTATATTAACCTTAATGTAAAATGATCTAATCGGGTCTCTGTTCGCCCTACCCTAGAAGTTTAATAGTGCATTTCACTCGCCATTTCATGCACTTTGAGATGCCGCTTAGCCCAATAAGCTATCTGCAATAGGAGCGACGTAAATTGAACAAATGTGATAGAATTTCGCTGAATTCTTATAATAACCAAAATATAAAATGATCTAATCGGGTCTCTGATTGCCCTATCATAGAAGTTTAACAGTGCATTTTACTCTCCCTTCTTCGCGTTTTAAGATGCCGCCTAGCCCAGTACGCTAGCTGAAATAGGAACGACGTAAACTGAAAAAATGTGATAGAATTTCCCTGACTTCTTATATTAACCTTAATGTAAAATGATCTAATCGGGTCTCTGTTCGCCCTACCCTAGAAGTTTAATAGTGCATTTTACTCGCCATTTCATGCGCTTTGAGATGGCGGTTAGCCCAATACGCTATCTGAAATAGGAGCCACGTAAATTGAACAAATGTGATAGAGTTTCCCTGAATTCTTATATTAACCTTAATGTAAAATGACCTAATCGGGTCTCTGTTTGCCCTACCCTAGAAGTTTAATAGTGCATTTTACTCGCCATTTCTTGCGCTTTGACATGACGCCTAGCCCAATACGCTATCTGAAATATGAGCGACGTAAATTGAACAAATGTGATAGAATTTCGCTGAATTCTTATAATAACCAAAATATAAAATAATGTAATCGGGTCTCTGATTGCCCTATCATAGAAGTTTAGTAGTGCATTTTACTCGCCCTTCCACGCGCTTTGAGATGCCGCCTAGCCCAGTACGCTATCTGAAATAGGAGCGACGTAAGTTGAACAAATGTGATAGAATTACGCTGAATTCTTATATTAACCGTAATATAAAATGATCTATTCGGGTTTCTGTTCGCCCTACCCTAGAAGTTTAATAGAGCATTTCACTCGTCAATCCATGCGCTTTGAGATGCCGCTTAGCCCAATACGCTATCTGAAATAGGAGCGACGTAAATTGAACAAATGTGATAGAATTTCGCTGAATTCTTATATTAACCAAAATATAAAATGATCTAATCGGGTCTCTGATTGCCCTATCATAGAATTTTAATAGTGCATTTTACTCGCTATTCCACACGCTTTAAGATGCCGCCTAGCCCAGTACGCTATCTGAAATAGGAGTGACGTAAGTTGAACAAATGTGATAGAATTACGCTGAATTCTTATATTGACCGTAATATAAAATGATCTAATCGGGTCTCTGTTTGCCTTATCCTAGAAGTTTAATAGTGCATTTTACTCGCCATTTCATGCGCTTTGAGATGCCGCTTAGCCCAATACGCTATCTGAAATAGGAGCGACGTAAATTGAACAAATGTGAGAGAATTTCGCTGAACTCTTAAATTAACCATAATATAAAATGATCTAATCGGGTCTCTGTTTGCCCTACCCTAGAAGCTTAATAGTGCATTTTACTCGCCATTTGATGCGCTTTGAGGTGCTGCTTAGCCCAATAAGCTATCTGAAATAGGAGCGACGTAAGTTGAACAGATGTGATAGAATTACGCTGAATTCTTATATTAACCAAAATATAAAATGATCTAATCGGGTCTCTGATTGCCCTATCATAGAATTTTAATAGTGCATTTTACTCGCTATTCCACACGCTTTAAGATGCCGCCTAGCCCAGTACGCTATCTGAAATAGGAGTGACGTAAGTTGAACAAATGTGATAGAATTACGCTGAATTCTTATATTGACCGTAATATAAAATGATCTAATCGGCTCTCTGTTTGCCTTATCCTAGAAGTTTAATAGTGCATTTTACTCGCCATTTCATGCGCTTTGAGATGCCGCTTAGCCCAATACGCTATCTGAAATAGGAGCGACGTAAATTGATCAAATGTGATAGAATTTCGCTGAATTCTTTTATTAACCATAATGTAAAATGATCTAATCGGGTCTCTGTTTGCCCTACCCTAGAAGTTTAATAGTGCATTTCACTCGCCATTTCATGCGCTTTGAGATGCCGCTTAGCCCAATATGCTATCTGAAATAGGAGCCACGTAAATTGAACAAATGTGATAGAATTTCGCTGAATTCTTTTATTAACCATAATGTAAAATGATCTAATCGGGTCTCTGTTTGCCCTACCCTAGAAGTTTAATAGTGCATTTTACTCCTCATTTCATGCGCTTTGAGAAGCCCCTTAGCCCAATACGCTATCTGAAATAGGAGAGACGTAAATGAACCAACGTGATAGAATTTTGCTGAATTCTTAAATTACCCATAATATAAAATGATCTAATCGGGTCTCTGTTTGCCCTACCCTAGAAGTTTAATAGCGCATTTTACTCGCCATTCCACGCGCTTTAAGATGCCGCCTAGCCCAGTACGGTATCTAAAATAGGAGCGACGTAAGTTGAACAAATGTGATAGAATTACGCTGTATTCTTATATTAACCGTAATATAAAATGATATAATCGGGTCTCTGTTTGCCTTGTCCTAGAAGTTTAGTATTGCATTTTAATCGCCATTTCATGCGCTTTGAGATGCCGCTTAGCCCAATACGCTATCTGAAATAGGAGCGACGTAAATTGAACAAATGTGATAGCATTTCGCTGAATTCTTATATTAACCAAAATATAAAATGATCTAATCGGGTCTCTGATTGCCCTATCATAGAAGATTAATAGGGCATTTTACTCGCCACTCCACGCGCTTTAAGATGCCGCCTAGCCCAGTACGCTATCTGAAATAGGAGCGACGTAAATTGTACAAATGTGATAGAATTTTGCTGAATTCTTAAATTAACCACAATATAAAATGATCTAATCGGTCTCTGTTTGCCCTACCCTAGAAGTTTAATAGTGCATTTTACTCGCCATTTCATGCGCTTTGAGATGCCGCTTAGCCCAATACGCTATCTGAAATAGGAGCGACGTAAGTTGAACAAATGTGATAGAATTTCGCTGAATTCTTTTATTAACCATAATGTAAAATGATCTAATCGGGTCTCTGTTCGCCCTAGCCTAGAAGTTTAATAGTGCATTTTACTCGCCATTTCATGCGCTTTGAGATGCCGCTTAGCCCAATACGCTATCTGAAATTGGAGCGACGTAAATTGAACAAATGTGATAGAATTTGGCTGAATTCTTAAATTAACCATAATATAAAATGATCTAATCGGGTCTCTGTTTGCCCTACCCTAGAAGTTTAATAGAGCATTTTGCTCGCCATTTCATGCGCTTTGAGATGGCGCTTACCCCAATACGCTATCTGAAATAGGAGCGACGTAAATTGAACAAATCTGATAGAAGTTCCCTGAATTCTTATATTAACCTTAATGTAAAATGATCTAATCGGGTCTCTGTTCGCCCTACCCTAGAAGTTTAATAGTGCATTTCACTCGCCATTTCATGCACTTTGAGATGCCGCTTAGCCCAATAAGCTATCTGCAATAGGAGCGACGTAAATTGAACAAATGTGATAGAATTTCGCTGAATTCTTATATTAACCAAAATATAAAATGATCTAATCGGGTCTCTGATTGCCCTATCATAGAAGTTTAACAGTGCATTTTACTCTCCCTTCTTCGCGTTTTAAGATGCCGCCTAGCCCAGTACGCTAGCTGAAATAGGAACGACGTAAACTGAAAAAATGTGATAGAATTTCCCTGACTTCTTATATTAACCTTAATGTAAAATGATCTAATCGGGTCTCTGTTCGCCCTACCCTAGAAGTTTAATAGTGCATTTTACTCGCCATTTCATGCGCTTTGAGATGGCGGTTAGCCCAATACGCTATCTGAAATAGGAGCCACGTAAATTGAACAAATGTGATAGAGTTTCCCTGAATTCTTATATTAACCTTAATGTAAAATGACCTAATCGGGTCTCTGTTCGCCCTACCCTAGAAGTTTAATAGTGCATTTCACTCGCCATTTCATGCGCTTTGAGATGGCGGTTAGCCCAATACGCTATCTGAAATAGGAGCGACGTAAATTGATCAAATGTGATAGAATTTCCGTGCATTCTTATATTAACCTTAATGTAAAATGATCTAATCGGGTCTCTGTTCGCCCTACCCTAGAAGTTTAATAGTGCATTTCACTCGCCATTTCATGCGCTTTGAGATGCCGCTTAGCCCAATATGCTATCTGAAATAGGAGCCACGTAAATTGAACAAATGTGATAGAATTTCGCTGAATTCTTTTATTAACCATAATGTAAAATGATCTAATCGGGTCTCTGTTTGCCCTACCCTAGAAGTTTAATAGTGCATTTTACTCCTCATTTCATGCGCTTTGAGAAGCCCCTTAGCCCAATACGCTATCTGAAATAGGAGAGACGTAAATGAACCAACGTGATAGAATTTTGCTGAATTCTTAAATTACCCATAATATAAAATGATCTAATCGGGTCTCTGTTTGCCCTACCCTAGAAGTTTAATAGCGCATTTTACTCGCCATTCCACGCGCTTTAAGATGCCGCCTAGCCCAGTACGGTATCTAAAATAGGAGCGACGTAAGTTGAACAAATGTGATAGAATTACGCTGTATTCTTATATTAACCGTAATATAAAATGATATAATCGGGTCTCTGTTTGCCTTGTCCTAGAAGTTTAGTATTGCATTTTAATCGCCATTTCATGCGCTTTGAGATGCCGCTTAGCCCAATACGCTATCTGAAATAGGAGCGACGTAAATTGAACAAATGTGATAGAATTTCGCTGAATTCTTATATTAACCAAAATATAAAATGATCTAATCGGGTCTCTGATTGCCCTATCATAGAAGATTAATAGGGCATTTTACTCGCCACTCCACGCGCTTTAAGATGCCGCCTAGCCCAGTACGCTATCTGAAATAGGAGCGACGTAAATTGTACAAATGTGATAGAATTTTGCTGAATTCTTAAATTAACCACAATATAAAATGATCTAATCGGTCTCTGTTTGCCCTACCCTAGAAGTTTAATAGTGCATTTTACTCGCCATTTCATGCGCTTTGAGATGCCGCTTAGCCCAATACGCTATCTGAAATAGGAGCGACGTAAGTTGAACAAATGTGATAGAATTTCGCTGAATTCTTTTATTAACCATAATGTAAAATGATCTAATCGGGTCTCTGTTCGCCCTAGCCTAGAAGTTTAATAGTGCATTTTACTCGCCATTTCATGCGCTTTGAGATGCCGCTTAGCCCAATACGCTATCTGAAATTGGAGCGACGTAAATTGAACAAATGTGATAGAATTTGGCTGAATTCTTAAATTAACCATAATATAAAATGATCTAATCGGGTCTCTGTTTGCCCTACCCTAGAAGTTTAATAGAGCATTTTGCTCGCCATTTCATGCGCTTTGAGATGGCGCTTACCCCAATACGCTATCTGAAATAGGAGCGACGTAAATTGAACAAATCTGATAGAAGTTCCCTGAATTCTTATATTAACCTTAATGTAAAATGATCTAATCGGGTCTTTGTTCGCCCTACCCTAGAAGTTTAATAGTGCATTTCACTCGCCATTTCATGCACTTTGAGATGCCGCTTAGCCCAATAAGCTATCTGCAATAGGAGCGACGTAAATTGAACAAATGTGATAGAATTTCGCTGAATTCTTATATTAACCAAAATATAAAATGATCAAATCGGGTCTCTGATTGCCCTATCATAGAAGTTTAACAGTGCATTTTACTCTCCCTTCTTCGCGTTTTAAGATGCCGCCTAGCCCAGTACGCTAGCTGAAATAGGAACGACGTAAACTGAAAAAATGTGATAGAATTTCCCTGACTTCTTATATTAACCTTAATGTAAAATGATCTAATCGGGTCTCTGTTCGCCCTACCCTAGAAGTTTAATAGTGCATTTTACTCGCCATTTCATGCGCTTTGAGATGGCGGTTAGCCCAATACGCTATCTGAAATAGGAGCCACGTAAATTGAACAAATGTGATAGAGTTTCCCTGAATTCTTATATTAACCTTAATGTAAAATGACCTAATCGGGTCTCTGTTTGCCCTACCCTAGAAGTTTAATAGTGCATTTTACTCGCCATTTCTTGCGCTTTGACATGACGCCTAGCCCAATACGCTATCTGAAATATGAGCGACGTAAATTGAACAAATGTGATAGAATTTCGCTGAATTCTTATAATAACCAAAATATAAAATAATGTAATCGGGTCTCTGATTGCCCTATCATAGAAGTTTAGTAGTGCATTTTACTCGCCCTTCCACGCGCTTTGAGATGCCGCCTAGCCCAGTACGCTATCTGAAATAGGAGCGACGTAAGTTGAACAAATGTGATAGAATTACGCTGAATTCTTATATTAACCGTAATATAAAATGATCTATTCGGGTTTCTGTTCGCCCTACCCTAGAAGTTTAATAGAGCATTTCACTCGTCAATCCATGCGCTTTGAGATGCCGCTTAGCCCAATACGCTATCTGAAATAGGAGCGACGTAAATTGAACAAATGTGATAGAATTTCGCTGAATTCTTATATTAACCAAAATATGAAATGATCTAATCGGGTCTCTGATTGCCCTATCATAGAATTTTAATAGTGCATTTTACTCGCTATTCCACACGCTTTAAGATGCCGCCTAGCCCAGTACGCTATCTGAAATAGGAGTGACGTAAGTTGAACAAATGTGATAGAATTACGCTGAATTCTTATATTGACCGTAATATAAAATGATCTAATCGGGTCTCTGTTTGCCTTATCCTAGAAGTTTAATAGTGCATTTTACTCGCCATTTCATGCGCTTTGAGATGCCGCTTAGCCCAATACGCTATCTGAAATAGGAGCGACGTAAATTGAACAAATGTGAGAGAATTTCGCTGAACTCTTAAATTAACCATAATATAAAATGATCTAATCGGGTCTCTGTTTGCCCTACCCTAGAAGCTTAATAGTGCATTTTACTCGCCATTTGATGCGCTTTGAGGTGCTGCTTAGCCCAATAAGCTATCTGAAATAGGAGCGACGTAAGTTGAACAGATGTGATAGAATTACGCTGAATTCTTATATTAACCAAAATATAAAATGATCTAATCGGGTCTCTGATTGCCCTATCATAGAATTTTAATAGTGCATTTTACTCGCTATTCCACACGCTTTAAGATGCCGCCTAGCCCAGTACGCTATCTGAAATAGGAGTGACGTAAGTTGAACAAATGTGATAGAATTACGCTGAATTCTTATATTGACCGTAATATAAAATGATCTAATCGGCTCTCTGTTTGCCTTATCCTAGAAGTTTAATAGTGCATTTTACTCGCCATTTCATGCGCTTTGAGATGCCGCTTAGCCCAATACGCTATCTGAAATAGGAGCGACGTAAATTGATCAAATGTGATAGAATTTCCGTGCATTCTTATATTAACCTTAATGTAAAATGATCTAATCGGGTCTCTGTTCGCCCTACCCTAGAAGTTTAATAGTGCATTTCACTCGCCATTTCATGCGCTTTGAGATGCCGCTTAGCCCAATATGCTATCTGAAATAGGAGCCACGTAAATTGAACAAATGTGATAGAATTTCGCTGAATTCTTTTATTAACCATAATGTAAAATGATCTAATCGGGTCTCTGTTTGCCCTACCCTAGAAGTTTAATAGTGCATTTTACTCCTCATTTCATGCGCTTTGAGAAGCCCCTTAGCCCAATACGCTATCTGAAATAGGAGAGACGTAAATGAACCAACGTGATAGAATTTTGCTGAATTCTTAAATTACCCATAATATAAAATGATCTAATCGGGTCTCTGTTTGCCCTACCCTAGAAGTTTAATAGCGCATTTTACTCGCCATTCCACGCGCTTTAAGATGCCGCCTAGCCCAGTACGGTATCTAAAATAGGAGCGACGTAAGTTGAACAAATGTGATAGAATTACGCTGTATTCTTATATTAACCGTAATATAAAATGATATAATCGGGTCTCTGTTTGCCTTGTCCTAGAAGTTTAGTATTGCATTTTAATCGCCATTTCATGCGCTTTGAGATGCCGCTTAGCCCAATACGCTATCTGAAATAGGAGCGACGTAAATTGAACAAATGTGATAGCATTTCGCTGAATTCTTATATTAACCAAAATATAAAATGATCTAATCGGGTCTCTGATTGCCCTATCATAGAAGATTAATAGGGCATTTTACTCGCCACTCCACGCGCTTTAAGATGCCGCCTAGCCCAGTACGCTATCTGAAATAGGAGCGACGTAAATTGTACAAATGTGATAGAATTTTGCTGAATTCTTAAATTAACCACAATATAAAATGATCTAATCGGTCTCTGTTTGCCGTACCCTAGAAGTTTAATAGTGCATTTTACTCGCCATTTCATGCGCTTTGAGATGCCGCTTAGCCCAATACGCTATCTGAAATAGGAGCGACGTAAGTTGAACAAATGTGATAGAATTTCGCTGAATTCTTTTATTAACCATAATGTAAAATGATCTAATCGGGTCTCTGTTCGCCCTAGCCTAGAAGTTTAATAGTGCATTTTACTCGCCATTTCATGCGCTTTGAGATGCCGCTTAGCCCAATACGCTATCTGAAATTGGAGCGACGTAAATTGAACAAATGTGATAGAATTTGGCTGAATTCTTAAATTAACCATAATATAAAATGATCTAATCGGGTCTCTGTTTGCCCTACCCTAGAAGTTTAATAGAGCATTTTGCTCGCCATTTCATGCGCTTTGAGATGGCGCTTACCCCAATACGCTATCTGAAATAGGAGCGACGTAAATTGAACAAATCTGATAGAAGTTCCCTGAATTCTTATATTAACCTTAATGTAAAATGATCTAATCGGGTCTTTGTTCGCCCTACCCTAGAAGTTTAATAGTGCATTTCACTCGCCATTTCATGCACTTTGAGATGCCGCTTAGCCCAATAAGCTATCTGCAATAGGAGCGACGTAAATTGAACAAATGTGATAGAATTTCGCTGAATTCTTATATTAACCAAAATATAAAATGATCTAATCGGGTCTCTGATTGCCCTATCATAGAAGTTTAACAGTGCATTTTACTCTCCCTTCTTCGCGTTTTAAGATGCCGCCTAGCCCAGTACGCTAGCTGAAATAGGAACGACGTAAACTGAAAAAATGTGATAGAATTTCCCTGACTTCTTATATTAACCTTAATGTAAAATGATCTAATCGGGTCTCTGTTCGCCCTACCCTAGAAGTTTAATAGTGCATTTTACTCGCCATTTCATGCGCTTTGAGATGGCGGTTAGCCCAATACGCTATCTGAAATAGGAGCCACGTAAATTGAACAAATGTGATAGAGTTTCCCTGAATTCTTATATTAACCTTAATGTAAAATGACCTAATCGGGTCTCTGTTTGCCCTACCCTAGAAGTTTAATAGTGCATTTTACTCGCCATTTCTTGCGCTTTGACATGACGCCTAGCCCAATACGCTATCTGAAATATGAGCGACGTAAATTGAACAAATGTGATAGAATTTCGATGAATTCTTATAATAACCAAAATATAAAATGATCTAATCGTGTCTCTGTTTGCCCTACCCTAGAAGTTTAACAGTGCATTTCACTCGCCATTCCGCGCGCATTAAGATACCGCCTAGCCCAATATGCTATCTGAAATAGGAACTACGTAAATTGAACAAATGTGATAGAATTTTCCTGAATTCTTAAATTAAGCATAATATAAAATGATCTAATCGGGTCTCTGATTACCCTACACTAGAAGTTTAATAGTGCATTTTACTCGCCATTTCATGCGCTTTGAGATGCCGCTTAGCCCAATACGCTATCTGAAATAGGAGCGACGTTAATTAAACAAATGTGATAGAATGTCCCTGAATTCTTAGTTTAACCATAATATAAAATGATCTAATCGGGTCTCTGTTTGCCCTACCCTAGAAGTTTAATAGTGCATTTTACTCGCCATTTCTTGCGCTTTGAGATGAGGCTTAGCCCAATACGCTATCTGAAATATGAGCGACGTAAATTGAACAAATGTGATAGAATTTCGATGAATTCTTATAATAACCAAAATATAAAATGATGTAATCGGGTCTCTGATTGCCCTATCATAGAAATTTAGTAGTGTATTTTACTCTCCCCTCCACGCGCTTTGAGATGCCGCCTAGCCCAGTACGCTATCTGAAATAGGAGCGACGTAAGTTGAACAAATGTGATAGAATTACGCTGAATTCTTATATGAACCGTAATATAAAATGATCTATTCGGGTCTCTGTTCGCCCTACCCTAGAAGTTTAATAGTACATTTCACTCGTCAATCCATGCGCTTTGAGATGCCGCTTAGCCCAATACGCTATCTAAAATAGGAGCGACGTAAGTTGAACAAATGTGATAGAATTACGCTGAATTCTTATATTAACCGTAATATAAAATGATCTATTCGGGTTTCTGTTCACCCTACCCTAGAAGTTTAATAGAGCATTTCACTCGCCAATCCATGCGCTTTCAGATGCCGCGCAGCCCAGTACGCTATCTGAAACAGGAGCTACGTAAGTTGAACAAATGTGACAGAATTACGCTCAATTCTTATATTATCCGTAATATAAAATGATCTAATCGGGTCTCTGTTCGCCCTACCCTAGAAGTTTAATAGTGCATTTCACTCGTCATTTCATGCGCTTTGAGATGCCGCTTAGCCCAATAAGCTATCTGAAATAGGAGCGACGTAAATTGAACAAATTTGATAGAATTTCGCTGAATTCTTATATTATCCAAAATATAAAATGATCTAATCGGGTCTCTGATTGCCCTATCATAGAAGTTTGATAGTGCATTTTACTCGACATTCCACTCGCTTTAAGTTGCCGCCTAGCCCAGTACGCTATCTGAAATAGGAGCTACGTAAGTTGAACAAATGTGACAGAATTACGCTGAATTCTTATATTAACCGTAATATAAAATGATCTAATCGGGTCTCTGTTTGCCTTATCCTAGAAGTTTAATAGTGCATTTTACTCGCAATTTCATGCGCTTTGAGATGCCGCTTAGCCCAATACGCTATCTGAAATAGGAGCGACGTAAATTGAACAAATGTGATAGAATTTCGCTGAATTCTTATATTAACCAAAATATAAAATGATCTAATCGTTTCTCTGTTTGCCCTACCCTAGAAGTTTAATAGCGCATTTTACTCGCCATGTCTTGCGCTTTGAGATGCAGCTTACTCCAATACGCTATCTGAAATAGGAGCGACGTAAATTTAACAAATGTGTTGGAGTTCGCTGAATTCTTATATTAACCAAAACATAAAAAGATCTAATCGGGTCTCTGATTGCCCTATCATAGAAGTTTAATAGGGCATTTTACTCACCAATCCACGCGCTTTAAGATACCGCCTAGCCCAGTACGCTATCTGAAATAGGAGCGACGTAAATTGAACAAATGTGATAGAATTTCGCTGAATTCTTATATTAACCAAAACATAAAATGATCTAATCGGCTCTGTTTGCCCTACCCTAGAAGGTAAACAGTGCATTTTACTCGCCATTTCATGCGCTTTGAGATGCCGCTTAGCCCAATACGCTATCTGCAATAGGAGCGACGTAAATTGAACAAATGTGATAGAATTTCGCTGAGTTCTTAAATTAACCATAATATAAAACGATCTAATGGGGTCTCTGTTTGCCCTACCCTAGAAGTTTAATAGTGCATTTTACTCGCCATTTCTTGCGCTTTGAGATGCCGCTTAGCATAATACGCTATCTGAAATAGGAGCGACGTAAATTGAACAAATGTGATAGAATTTCGCCGAGTTCTTATTTTAACCTTAATGTAAAATGATCTAATCGGGTCTTTGTTCGCCCTACCCTAGAAGTTTAATAGTGCATTTCACTCGTCATTTCATGCGCTTTGAGATGCCGCTCAGCCTAATAAGCAATCTGAAATAGGAGCGACGTCAATTGAACAAATGTGATAGAATTTCGCTGAATTCTTATATTAACCATAATATAAAATGATCTAATCGGGTCTCTGATTGCCCTACCCTAGAAGTTTAATAGTGCATTTTGCTCGACATTTCATGCGCCTTGAGATGCCGCTTAGCCAAATACGCTATCTGAAATAGGAGCGACGTAAATTGAACAAATGTGATAGAATTTCGCTGAATTCTTATGTTAACCAAAATATAAAATGATGTAATCGGGTCTCTGATTGCCCTATCGTAGAAGTTTAAAAGTGCATTTTACTCGCCATTCCACGCGCTTTGAGATGCCGCCTAGGCCAGTACCCTATCTGAAATAGGAGCGACGTAAGTTGAACAAATGTGATAGAATTACGCTGAATTCTTATATTAACCGTAATATAAAATGATCTATTCGGGTCTCTGATCGCCCTACCCTAGAAGTTTAATAGTACCTTTCACTCGTCAATCCATGCGCTTTGAGATGCCGCTTAGCCCAATACTCTATCTGAAATAGGAGCGACGTAAATTGAACAAATGTGATAGAATTTCGCTGAATTCTTATATTAATCAAAATACAAAATGATCTAATCGGGTCTCTGATTGCCCTATCATCGAAGTTTAAAAGTGCATTTTACTCGCCATTCCACGCGCTTTAAGATGCCGCCTAGCCCAGTACGCTATCTGAAATAGGAGAGACGTAAATTGAACAAATGTGATAGAATTTCGCTGAATTGATAAACTAACCATAATATAAAATGATCTAATCGGGTCTCTGTTTGCCCTACCCTATAAGTTTAATAGTGCATTTTGCTCCCCATTTCATGAGATTTGAGATGCCGCTTAGCCCAATACGCTATCTGAAATAGGAGTTACGTAAATTGAACAAATGTGATAGAATTTCGCTGAATTCTTAAATTAACCATAATATAAAATGATCTAATCGGGTCTCTGTTTGCCCTACCCTAGAAGTTTAATAGTGCATTTTACTCATCATTTCATACGCTTTGAGATGCCGCTTAGCCCAATACGCTATCTGAAATAGGAGCGATGTAAATTAAACAAATGTGATAGAATTTCGCTGAATTCTTTCATTAACCATAATGTAAAATGATCTAATCGGGTCTCTAATTGCCCTATCACAGAAGTTTAGTAGTGCATTTTACTCGCCCTTCCACGCGCTTTAAGATGCCGCCTAGCCCAGTACACTATCTGAAATAGGAGCGACGTATGTTGAACAAATGTGATAGAATTACGCTGTATTCTTATATTAACCGTAATATAAAATGATCTATATAATCGGTTCTCTGTTTGCCTTACCCTAGAAGTTTTATAGTGCATTTTACTCGCCATTTCATGCGCTTCGAGATGCCGCTTAGCCCAATACGCTATATGCAATAGGAGCGACGTAAATTGAACAAATGTGATAGATTTTAGCCGAATCTTTATATTAACCTTAATGTAAAATGATCTAATCGGGTCTTTGTTCGCCCTACCCTAGAAGTTTAATAGTGCATTTCACTCGTCATTTCATGCGCTTTGAGATGCCGCTTAGCCCAATAAGCTATCTGAAATAGGAGCGACGTAAATTGAACAAATGTGATAGAATTTCGCTGAATTCTTATATTAACCAAAATATAAAATGATCTAATCGGTTCACTGATTGCCCTATCATAGAAGTTTTTATAGTGCATTTTACTCGCCATTCCGTGCGCTTTAAGATACCGCCTAGCTCCGGAAACTATCTCAAATAGGAACTACGTAAATTGAACAAATGTGATAGAATTTTGCTGGATTCTTAAATTAAGCATAATATAAAATTATGTAATCGGGTCTCTGATTGCCCCACACTAGAAGTTTAATAGTGCATTTTACTCGCCATTCCACGCGCTTTAAGATGCCGCCTATCCGAGTTCGCTATTTGAAATAGGAGCGACGTAAATTGAACAAATGTGATAGAATTTCCCTGAATTCTTATATTAACCTTAATGTAAAATGATCTAATCGGGTCTCTGATTGCCCTACACTAGAAGTTTAATAGTGCATTTTACTCGCCATTTCATGCGCTTTGAGATGCCACTTAGCCCAATACGCTATCTGAAATAGGAGCGACGTAAATTAAACAAATGTGATAGAATTTCGCTGAATTCTTATATTAACCAAAATATAAAATGATCTAATCGGGTCTCTGATTGCCCTATCATAGAAGTTTAATAGTGCATTTTACTCGCCATTCCACGCGCTTTAAGATGCCGCCTATCCGAGTACGCTATTTGAAATAGGAGCGACGTAAATTGAACAAATGTGATAGAATTTCCCTGAATTCTTATATTAACCTTAATGTAAAATGATCTAATCGGGTCTCTGTTCGCCCTACCCTAGAAGTTTAATAGTGCATTTCACTCGTCATTTCATGCGCTTTGAGTTGCCGCTTAGCCCAATACGCTATCTGAAATAGGAGCGACGTAAATTGAACTAATGTGAAAGAATTTCGCTGAATTCTTATATTAACCGTAATATAAAATGATCTATTCGGGTTTCTGTTCGCCCTACCCTAGAAGTTTAATAGAGCATTTCACTCGTCAATCCATGCGCTTTGAGATGCCGCTTAGCCCAATACGCTATCTGAAATAGGAGCGACGTAAATTAAACAAATGTGATAGAATGTCCCTGAATTCTTAATTTAACCATAATATAAAATGATCTAATCGGGTCTCTGTTTGCCCTACCCTAGAAGTTTAATAGTGCATTTTACTCGCCATTTCTTGCGCTTTGAGATGAGGCTTAGCCCAATACGCTATCTGAAATATGAGCGACGTAAATTGAACAAATGTGATAGAATTTCGATGAATTCTTATAATAACCAAAATATAAAATGATCTAATCGTGTCTCTGTTTGCCCTACCCTAGAAGTTTAATAGTGCATTTCACTCGCCATTCCGCGCGCATTAAGATACCGCCTAGCCCAATATGCTATCTGAAATAGGAACTACGTAAATTGAACAAATGTGATAGAATTTTCCTGAATTCTTAAATTAAGCATAATATAAAATGATCTAATCGGGTCTCTGATTGCCCTACACTAGAAGTTTAATAGTGCACTTTACTCGCCATTTCATGCGCTTTGAGATGCCGCTTAGCCCAATACGCTATCTGAAATAGGAGCGACGTAAATTCAACAAATGCGGTAGAATTTTGCTGAATTCTTAAATTAAGCATAATATAAAATGATCTAATCGGGTCTCTGATTACCCTACACTAGAAGTTTAATAGTGCATTTTACTCGCCATTTCATGCGCTTTGAGATGCCGCTTAGCCCAATACGCTATCTCAAATAGGAGCGACGTAAATTAAACAAATGTGATAGAATGTCCCTGAATTCTTAGTTTAACCATAATATAAAATGATCTAATCGGGTCTCTGTTTGCCCTACCCTAGAAGTTTAATAGTGCATTTTACTCGCCATTTCTTGCGCTTTGAGATGAGGCTTAGCCCAATACGCTATCTGAAATATGAGCGACGTAAATTGAACAAATGTGATAGAATTTCGATGAATTCTTATAATAACCAAAATATAAAATGATGTAATCGGGTCTCTGATTGCCCTATCATAGAAATTTAGTAGTGCATTTTACTCTCCCCTCCACGCGCTTTGAGATGCCGCCTAGCCCAGTACGCTATCTGAAATAGGAGCGACGTAAGTTGAACAAATGTGATAGAATTACGCTGAATTCTTATATGAACCGTAATATAAAATGATCTATTCGGGTCTCTGTTCGCCCTACCCTAGAAGTTTAATAGTACATTTCACTCGTCAATCCATGCGCTTTGAGATGCCGCTTAGCCCAATACGCTATCTAAAATAGGAGCGACGTAAGTTGAACAAATGTGATAGAATTACGCTGAATTCTTATATTAACCGTAATATAAAATGATCTATTCGGGTTTCTGTTCACCCTACCCTAGAAGTTTAATAGAGCATTTCACTCGCCAATCCATGCGCTTTCAGATGCCGCGCAGCCCAGTACGCTATCTGAAACAGGAGCTACGTAAGTTGAACAAATGTGACAGAATTCCCCTGAATTCTTAATTTAACCATAATATAAAATGATCTAATCGGGTCTCTGTTTGCCCTACCCTAGAAGTTTAATAGTGCATTTTACTCGCCATTTCTTGCGCTTTGAGATGACGCTTAGCCCAATACGCTATCTGAAATAGGAGCGACGTAAATTAAACAAATGTGATAGAATTTCGCTGAATTCTTATATTAACCAAAATATAAAATGATCTAATCGGGTCTCTGATTGCCCTATCATAGAAGTTTAATAGTGCATTTTACTCGCCATTCCACGCGCTTTAAGATGCCGCCTATCCGAGTACGCTATTTGAAATAGGAGCGACGTAAATTGAACAAATGTGATAGAATTTCCCTGAATTCTTATATTAACCTTAATGTAAAATGATCTCTTCGGGTCTCTGTTCGCCCTACCCTAGAAGTTTAATAGTGCATTTCACTCGTCATTTCATGCGCTTTGAGTTGCCGCTTAGCCCAATACGCTATCTGAAATAGGAGCGACGTAAATTGAACTAATGTGAAAGAATTTCGCTGAATTCTTATATTAACCGTAATATAAAATGATCTATTCGGGTTTCTGTTCGCCCTACCCTAGAAGTTTAATAGAGCATTTCACTCGTCAATCCATGCGCTTTGAGATGCCGCTTAGCCCAATACGCTATCTGAAATAGGAGCGACGTAAATTGAACAAATGTGATAGAATTTCGCTGAATTCTTATATTAACCAAAATATGAAATTATCTAATCGGGTCTCTGTTTGCCCTACCCTAGAAGTTTAATAGTGCATTTTACTCGCCATTCCGCGCGCATTAAGATACCGCCTAGCCCAATATGCTATCTGAAATAGGAACTACGTAAATTGAACAAATGTGATAGAATTTTGCTGAATTCTTAAATTAAGCATAATATAAAATGAACTAATCGGGTCTCTGATTGCCCTACCCTAGAAGTTTAATAGTGCATTTTACTCGCCATTTCATGCGCTTTGAGATGCCGCTTAGCCCAATACGCTATCTGAAATAGGAGCGACGTAAATTAAACAAATGTGATAGAATGTCCCTGAATTCTTAGTTTAACCATAATATAAAATGATCTAATCGGGTCTCTGGTTGCCCTACCCTAGAAGTTTAATAGTGCATTTTACTCGCCATTTCTTGCGCTTTGAGATGAGGCTTAGCCCAATACGCTATCTGAAATATGAGCGACGTAAATTGAACAAATGTGATAGAATTTCGATGAATTCTTATAATAACCAAAATATAAAATGATGTAATCGGGTCTCTGATTGCCCTATCATAGAAGTTTAATAGTGCATTTTACTCGCCATTCCACGCGCTTTAAGATGCCGCCTATCCGAGTTCGCTATTTGAAATAGGAGCGACGTAAATTGAACAAATGTGATAGAATTTCCCTGAATTCTTATATTAACCTTAATGTAAAATGATCTAATCGGGTCTCTGATTGCCCTACACTAGAAGTTTAATAGTACATTTCACTCGTCAATCCATGCGCTTTGAGATGCCGCTTAGCCCAATACGCTATCTGAAATAGGAGCGACGTAAATTAAACAAATGTGATAGAATGTCCCTGAATTCTTAATTTAACCATAATATAAAATGATCTAATCGGGTCTCTGTTTGCCCTACCCTAGAAGTTTAATAGTGCATTTTACTCGCCATTTCTTGCGCTTTGAGATGAGGCTTAGCCCAATACGCTATCTGAAATATGAGCGACGTAAATTGAACAAATGTGATAGAATTTCGATGAATTCTTATAATAACCAAAATATAAAATGATCTAATCGTGTCTCTGTTTGCCCTACCCTAGAAGTTTAACAGTGCATTTCACTCGCCATTCCGCGCGCATTAAGATACCGCCTAGCCCAATATGCTATCTGAAATAGGAACTACGTAAATTGAACAAATGTGATAGAATTTTCCTGAATTCTTAAATTAAGCATAATATAAAATGATCTAATCGGGTCTCTGATTGCCCTACACTAGAAGTTTAATAGTGCACTTTACTCGCCATTTCATGCGCTTTGAGATGCCGCTTAGCCCAATACGCTATCTGAAATAGGAGCGACGTAAATTCAACAAATGCGGTAGAATTTTGCTGAATTCTTAAATTAAGCATAATATAAAATGATCTAATCGGGTCTCTGATTACCCTACACTAGAAGTTTAATAGTGCATTTTACTCGCCATTTCATGCGCTTTGAGATGCCGCTTAGCCCAATACGCTATCTGAAATAAGAGCGACGTTAATTAAACAAATGTGATAGAATGTCCCTGAATTCTTAGTTTAACCATAATATAAAATGATCTAATCGGGTCTCTGTTTGCCCTACCCTAGAAGTTTAATAGTGCATTTTACTCGCCATTTCTTGCGCTTTGAGATGAGGCTTAGCCCAATACGCTATCTGAAATATGAGCGACGTAAATTGAACAAATGTGATAGAATTTCGATGAATTCTTATAATAACCAAAATATAAAATGATGTAATCGGGTCTCTGATTGCCCTATCATAGAAATTTAGTAGTGTATTTTACTCTCCCCTCCACGCGCTTTGAGATGCCGCCTAGCCCAGTACGCTATCTGAAATAGGAGCGACGTAAGTTGAACAAATGTGATAGAATTACGCTGAATTCTTATATGAACCGTAATATAAAATGATCTATTCGGGTCTCTGTTCGCCCTACCCTAGAAGTTTAATAGTACATTTCACTCGTCAATCCATGCGCTTTGAGATGCCGCTTAGCCCAATACGCTATCTAAAATAGGAGCGACGTAAGTTGAACAAATGTGATAGAATTACGCTGAATTCTTATATTAACCGTAATATAAAATGATCTATTCGGGTTTCTGTTCACCCTACCCTAGAAGTTTAATAGAGCATTTCACTCGCCAATCCATGCGCTTTCAGATGCCGCGCAGCCCAGTACGCTATCTGAAACAGGAGCTACGTAAGTTGAACAAATGTGACAGAATTACGCTCAATTCTTATATTATCCGTAATATAAAATGATCTAATCGGGTCTCTGGTTGCCTTATCCTAGAAGTTTAATAGTGCATTTTACTCGCCATTTCATGCGCTTTGAGATGCCGCATAGCGCAATACGCTATCTGAAATAGGAGCGACGTAAATTGAACAAATGTGATAGAATTTCGCTGAATTCTTATATTAACCAAAATATAAAATGATCTAATCGGGTCTCTGATTGCCCTATCATAGAAGTTTAATAGTGCATTTTACTCACCATTCCACGGGCTTTAAGATGCCGCCTATCCGAGTACGCTATTTGAAATAGGAGCGACGTAAATTGAACAAATGTGATAGAATTTCCCTGAATTCTTATATTAACCTTAATGTAAAATGATCTAATCGGGTCTCTGTTCGCCCTACCCTAGAAGTTCAATAGTGCATTTCACTCGTCATTTCATGCGCTTTGAGTTGCCGCTTAGCCCAATACGCTATCTGAAATAGGAGCGACGTAAGTTGAAATAATGTGAAAGAATTTCGCTGAATTCTTATATTAACCGTAATATAAAATGATCTATTCGGGTTTCTGTTCGCCCTACCCTAGAAGTTTAATAGAGCATTTCACTCGCCATTTCATGCGCTTTGAGATGCCGCATAGCACAATACGCTATCTGAAATAGGAGCGACGTAAATTGAACAAATGTGATAGAATTTCGCTGAATTCTTATATTAACCAAAATATAAATGATCTAATCGGGTCTCTGTTTGCCCTACCCTAGAAGTTTAATAGTGCATTTTACTCGCCATTTCTTGCGCTTTGAGATGACGCTTAGCCCAATACGCTATCTGAAATAGGAGCGACGTAAATTAAACAAATGTGATAGAATTTCGCTGAATTCTTAAATTAACCAAAATATAAAATGATCTAATCGGGTCTCTGATTGCCCTATCATAGAAGTTTAATAGTGCATTTTACTCGCCATTCCACGCGCTTTAAGATGCCGCCTATCCGAGTACGATATTTGAAATAGGAGCGACGTAAATTGAACAAATGTGATAGAATTTCCCTGAATTCTTATATTAACCGTAATATAAAATGATCTATTCGGGTTTCTGTTCGCCCTACCCTAGAAGTTTAATAGAGCATTTCATTCGTCAATCCATGCGCTTTGAGATGCCGCTTAGCCCAATACGCTATCTGAAATAGGAGCGACGTAAATTGAACAAATGTGATAGAATTTCGCTGAATTCTTATATTAACCAAAATACAAAATGATCTAATCGGGTCTCTGATTGCCCTATCATAGAAGTTTAATAGTGCATTTTACTCGCCATTCCACGCGCTTAAAGATGCCGCCTAGCCCAGTGCCCTATCTGAAACAGGAGCTACGTAAGTTGAACAAATGTGACAGAATTACGCTGAATTCTTATATTATCCGTAACATAAAATGATCTAATCGGGTCTCTGTTTGCCTTATCCGAGAAGTTTAATAGTGCATTTTACTCGCCCCTCCACGCGCTTTGAGATGCCGCCTAGCCCAGTACGCTATCTGAAATAGGAGCGACGTAAGTTGAACAAATGTGATAGAATTACGCTGAATTCTTATATGAACCGTAATATAAAATGATCTATTCGGGTCTCTGTTCGCCCTACCCTAGAAGTTTAATAGTACATTTCACTCGTCAATCCATGCGCTTTGAGATGCCGCTTAGCCCAATACGCTATCTAAAATAGGAGCGACGTAATTTGAACAAATGTGATAGAATTACGCTGAATTCTTATATTAACCGTAATATAAAATGATCTATTCGGGTTTCTGTTCACCCTACCCTAGAAGTTTAATAAGGCATTTCACTCGCCAATCCATGCGCTTTCAGATGCCGCGCAGCCCAGTACGCTATCTGAAATAGGAGCTACGTAAGTTGAACAAATGTGACAGAATTACGCTGAATTCTTATATTATCCGTAATATAAAATGATCTAATCGGGTCTCTGTTTGCCTTATCCTAGAAGTTTAATAGTGCATTTTCTCGCCATTTCATGCTCTTTGGGATGCCGCTTAACCCAATACGCTATCTGAAATAGGAGTGACGTAAATTGAACAAATGTGACAGAATTTCGCTGAATTGATAAATTAACCATAATATAAAATGATCTAATCGTGTCTCTGTTTGCCCTACCCGAGAAGTTTAATATTGCATTTTACTCGCCATTCCACGCGCTTTAAGATGCCGCCTAGCCCAGTACGCTATCTGAAATAGGAGCGACGTAAGTTGAACAAATGTGATAGAATTTCCCTGAATTCTTATATTAACCTTAATGTAAAATGATCTAATCGGGTCTCTGTTCGCCCTACCCTAGAAGTTTAATAGTGCATTTCACTCGTCATTTCATGCGCTTTGAGATGCCGCTTAGCCCAATAAGCTATCTGAAATAGGAGCGACGTAAATTGAACAAATGTAATAGAATTTCGCTGAATTCTTATATTAACCAAAATATAAAATGATCTAATCGGGTCACTGATTGCCCTATCATAGAAGTTTAATGGTGCTTTTTACTCGCCATTCCGCGCGCTTTAAGATACCGCCTAGCCCCGGAAACTATCTCAAATAGGAACTACGTAAATTGAACAAATGTGATAGAATTTTGCTGAATTCTTAAATTAAGCATAATATAAAATGATCTAATCGGGTCTCTGATTGCCCTACACTAGAAGTTTAATAGTGCATTTTACTCGCCATTTCATGCGCTTTGAGATGCCGCTTAGCCCAATACGCTATCTGAAATAGGAGCGACGTAAATTAAACAAATGTGATAGAATTTCGCTGAATTCTTATATTAACCAAAATATAAAATGATCTAATCGGGTCTCTGTTTGCCTACCCTAGAAGTTTCATAGTGCATTTTACTCGCCATTTCATGCGCTTTGAGATGCCGCTTAGCCCAATACGATATCTGAAATAGGAGCGACGTAAGTTGAACAAATGTGATAGAATTACGCTGAATTCTTATATTAACCGTAATATAAAATGATCTATTCGGGTTTCTGGTCGCCCGACCCTAGAAGTTTAATAGAGCATTTCACTCGTCAATCCATGCGCTTTGAGATGCCGCTTAGCCCAATACGCTATCTGAAATAGGAGCGACGTAAATTAAACAAATGTGATAGAATTTCGCTGAATTCTTATATTAACCAAAATATAAAATGATCTAATCGGGTCTCTGTTTGCCTACCCTAGAAGTTTCATAGTGCATTTTACTCGCCATTTCATGCGCTTTGAGATGCTGCTTAGCCCAATACGATATCTGAAATAGGAGCGACGTAAGTTGAACAAATGTGATAGAATTACGCTGAATTCTTATATTAACCGTAATATAAAATGATCTATTCGGGTTTCTGGTCGCCCGACCCTAGAAGTTTAATAGAGCATTTCACTCGTCAATCCATGCGCTTTGAGATGCCGGTTAGCCCAATACGCTATCTGAAATAGGAGCGACGTAAATTGAACAAATGTGATAGAATTTCGCTGAATTCTTATATTAACCAAAATACAAAATGATCTAATCGGGTCTCTGATTGCCCTATCATAGAAGTTTAATAGTGCATTTTACTCGCCATTCCACGCGCTTTAGGATGCCGCCTAGCCCAGTGCGCTATCTGAAACAGGAGCTACGTAAGTTGAACAAATGTGACAGAATTACGCTGAATTCTTATATTAACCGTAATATAAAATGATCTAATCGGGTCTCTGTTTGCCTTATCCTAGAAGTTTAATAGTGCATTTTACTCGCCATTTCATGCGCTTTGAGATGGCGGTTAGCCCAATACGCTATCTGAAATAGGAGCCACGTAAATTGAACAAATGTGATAGAGTTTCCCTGAATTCTTATATTAACCAAAATATAAAATGATCTAATCGTGTCTCTGTTTGCCCTACCCTAGAAGTTTAATAGTGCATTTTACTCGCCATGTCTTGCGCTTTGAGATGCAGCTTACCCCAATACGCTATTTGAAATAGGAGCGACGTAAATTGAACAAATGTGATAGAATTTCCCTGAATTCTTAATTTAACCATAATATAAAATGATCTAATCGGGTCTCTGTTCGCCCTACCCTAGAAGTTTAATAGTGCATTTCACTCGTCATTTCATGCGCTTTGTGATGCCGCTTAGCCCAATAAGCTATCTGAAATAGGAGCGACGTAAATTGAACAAATGTGATAGAATTTCGCTGAATTCTTATATTAACCAAAATATAAAATGATCTAATCGGGTCTCTGATTGCCCTATCGTAGAAGTTTAATAGTGCATTTTACTCGCCATTCCGCGCGCTTTAAATACCGCCAAGCCCTGTATGCTATCTGAAATAGGAACTACGTAAATTGAACAAATGTGATAGAATTTCGATGAATTCTTATAATAACCAAAATATAAAATGATCTAATCGTGTCTCTGTTTGCCCTACCCAAGAAGTTTAATAGTGCATTTTACTCGCCATTCCGCGCGCATTAAGATACCGCCTAGCCCAGTATGCTATTTGAAATAGGAGCGACGTAAATTGAACAAATGTGATAGAATTTCCCTGAATTCTTATATTAACCTTAATGTAAAATGATCTAATCGGGTCTCTGATTGCCCCACACTAGAAGTTTAATAGTGCATTTTACTCGACATTTCATGCGCTTTGAGATGCCGCTTAGCCCAATACGCTATCTGAAATAGGAGCGACGTAAATTAAACAAATGTGATAGAATGTCCCTGAATTCTTAGTTTAACCATAATATAAAATGATCTAATCGGGTCTCTGTTTGCCCTACCCTAGAAGTTTAATAGTGCATTTTACTCGCCATTTCTTGCGCTTTGAGATGAGGCTTAGCCCAATACGCTATCTGAAATATGAGCGACGTAAATTGAACAAATGTGATAGAATTTCGATGAATTCTTATAATAACCAAAATATAAAATGATCTAATCGTGTCTCTGTTTGCCCTACCCTAGAAGTTTAATAGTGCATTTTACTCGCCATTCCGCGCGCATTAAGATACCGCCTAGCCCAATATGCTATCTGAAATAGGAACTACGTAAATTGAACAAATGTGATAGAATTTTGCTGAATTCTTAAATTAAGCATAATATAAAATGATCTAATCGGGTCTCTGATTGCCCTACACTAGAAGTTTAATAGTGCATTTTACTCGCCATTTCATGCGCTTTGAGATGCCGCTTAGCCCAATACGCTATCTGAAATAGGAGCGACGTAAATTAAACAAATGTGATAGAATGTCCCTGAATTCTTAGTTTAACCATAATATAAAATGATCTAATCGGGTCTCTGGTTGCCCTACCCTAGAAGTTTAATAGTGCATTTTACTCGCCATTTCTTGCGCTTTGAGATGAGGCTTAGCCCAATACGCTATCTGAAATATGAGCGACGTAAATTGAACAAATGTGATAGAATTTCGATGAATTCTTATAATAACCAAAATATAAAATGATGTAATCGGGTCTCTGATTGCCCTATCATAGAAGTTTAGTAGTGCATTTTACTCGCCCTTCCACGCGCTTTGAGATGCCGCCTAGCCCAGTACGCTATCTGAAATAGGAGCGACGTAAGTTGAACAAATGTGATAGAATTACGCTGAATTCTTATATTAACCGTAATATAAAATGATCTATTCGGGTTTCTGTTCGCCCTACCCAAGAAGTTTAATAGAGCATTTCACTCGTCAATCCATGCGCTTTGAGATGCCGCTTAGCCCAATACGCTATCTAAAATAGGAGCGACGTAATTTGAACAAATGTGATAGAATTACGCTGAATTCTTATATTAACCGTAATATAAAATGATCTATTCGGGTTTCTGTTCACCCTACCCTAGAAGTTTAATAAGGCATTTCACTCGCCAATCCATGCGCTTTCAGATGCCGCGCAGCCCAGTACGCTATCTGAAATAGGAGCTACGTAAGTTGAACAAATGTGACAGAATTACGCTGAATTCTTATATTATCCGTAATATAAAATGATCTAATCGGGTCTCTGTTTGCCTTATCCTAGAAGTTTAATAGTGCATTTTCTCGCCATTTCATGCTCTTTGGGATGCCGCTTAACCCAATACGCTATCTGAAATAGGAGTGACGTAAATTGAACAAATGTGACAGAATTTCGCTGAATTGATAAATTAACCATAATATAAAATGATCTAATCGTGTCTCTGTTTGCCCTACCCGAGAAGTTTAATATTGCATTTTACTCGCCATTCCACGCGCTTTAAGATGCCGCCTAGCCCAGTACGCTATCTGAAATAGGAGCGACGTAAGTTGAACAAATGTGATAGAATTTCCCTGAATTCTTATATTAACCTTAATGTAAAATGATCTAATCGGGTCTCTGTTCGCCCTACCCTAGAAGTTTAATAGTGCATTTCACTCGTCATTTCATGCGCTTTGAGATGCCGCTTAGCCCAATAAGCTATCTGAAATAGGAGCGACGTAAATTGAACAAATGTAATAGAATTTCGCTGAATTCTTATATTAACCAAAATATAAAATGATCTAATCGGGTCACTGATTGCCCTATCATAGAAGTTTAATGGTGCTTTTTACACGCCATTCCGCGCGTTTTAAGATACCGCCTAGCCCCGGAAACTATCTCAAATAGGAACTACGTAAATTGAACAAATGTGATAGAATTTTGCTGAATTCTTAAATTAAGCATAATATAAAATCGGGTCTCTGATTGCCCTACACTAGAAGTTTAATAGTGCATTTTACTCGCCATTTCATGCGCTTTGAGATGCCGCTTAGCCCAATACGCTATCTGAAATAGGAGCGACGTAAATTAAACAAATGTGATAGAATTTCGCTGAATTCTTATATTAACCAAAATATAAAATGATCTAATCGGGTCTCTGTTTGCCTACCCTAGAAGTTTCATAGTGCATTTTACTCGCCATTTCATGCGCTTTGAGATGCTGCTTAGCCCAATACGATATCTGAAATAGGAGCGACGTAAGTTGAACAAATGTGATAGAATTACGCTGAATTCTTATATTAACCGTAATATAAAATGATCTATTCGGGTTTCTGGTCGCCCGACCCTAGAAGTTTAATAGAGCATTTCACTCGTCAATCCATGCGCTTTGAGATGCCGGTTAGCCCAATACGCTATCTGAAATAGGAGCGACGTAAATTGAACAAATGTGATAGAATTTCGCTGAATTCTTATATTAACCAAAATACAAAATGATCTAATCGGGTCTCTGATTGCCCTATCATAGAAGTTTAATAGTGCATTTTACTCGCCATTCCACGCGCTTTAGGATGCCGCCTAGCCCAGTGCGCTATCTGAAACAGGAGCTACGTAAGTTGAACAAATGTGACAGAATTACGCTGAATTCTTATATTAACCAAAATATAAAATGATCTAATCGTGTCTCTGTTTGCCCTACCCTAGAAGTTTAATATTGCATTTTACTCGCCATTCCGCGCGCATTAAGATACCGCCTAGCCCAGTATGCTATCTGAAATAGGAACTACGTAAATTGAACAAATGTGATAGAATTTTGCTGAATTCTTAAATTAAGCATAATATAAAATGATCTAATCGGGTCTCTGATTGCCCTACACTAGAAGTTTAATAGTGCATTTTACTCGCCATTTCATGCGCTTTGAGATGCCGCTTAGCCCAATACGCTATCTGAAATAGGAGCGACGTAAATTAAACAAATGTGATAGAATTTCCCTGAATTCTTAATTTAACCGTAATATAAAATGATCTAATCGGGTCTCTGTTTGCCCTACCCTAGAAGTTTAATAGTGCATTTTACTCGCCATTTCTTGCGCTTTGAGATGAGGCTTAGCCCAATACGCTATCTGAAATATGAGCGACGTAAATTGAACAAATGTGATAGAATTTCGCTGAATTCTTATAATAACCAAAATATAAAAATGATGTAATCGGGTCTCTGATTGCCCTATCATAGAAGTTTAGTAGTGCATTTTACTCGCCCTTCCGCGCGCTTTAAGATACCGCCTAGCCCAGTATGCTATCTGAAATAGGAACTACGTAAATTGAACAAATGTGATAGAATTACGCTGAATTCTTATATTAACCGTAATATAAAATGATCTATTAGGGTTTCTGTTCGCCCTACCCTAGAAGTTTAATAGAGAATTTCACTCGCCAATCCATGCGCTTTCAGATGCCGCGCAGCCCAGTACGCTATCTGAAATAGGAGCTACGTAAGTTGAACAAATGTGACAGAATTACGCTGAATTCTTATATTATCCGTAATATAAAATGATCTAATCGGGTCTCTGTTTGCTTTATCCTAGAAGTTTAATAGTGCATTTTCTCGCCATTTCATGCGCTTTGAGATGCCGCTTAGCCCAATACGCTATCTGAAATAGGAGTGACGTAAATTGAACGAATGTGACAGAATTTCATTGAATTGATAAATTAACCATAATATAAAATGATCTAATCGCGTCTCTGTTTGCCCTACCCGAGAAGTTTAATATTGCATTTTACTCGCCATTACACGCGCTTTAAGATGCCGCCTAGCCCAGTACGCTATCTGAAATAGGAGCGACGTGAGTTGAACAAATGTGATAGAGTTTCCCTGAATTCTTATATTAACCTTAATGTAAAATGATCTAATCGGGTCTCTGTTTGCCCTACCCGAGAAGTTTAATATTGCATTTTACTCGCCATTACACGCGCTTTGAGATGCCGCTTAGCCCAATAAGCTATCTGAAATAGGAGCGACGTAAATTGAACAAATTTGATAGAATTTCGCTGAATTCTTATATTAACCAAAATATAAAATGATCTAATCGGGTCACTGATTGCCCTATCATAGAAGTTTAATAGTGCATTTTACTCGCCATTCCGCGCGCTTTAAGATACCGCCTAGCCCCGGAAACTATCTCAAATAGGAAGTACGTAAATTGAACAAATGTGATAGAATTTTGCTGAATTCTTAAATTAAGCATAATATAAAATGATCTAATCGGGTCTCTGATTGCCCTACACTAGAAGCTTAATAGTGCATTTTACTCGCCATTTCATGCGCTTTGAGATGCAGCTTAGCCCAATACGCTATCTGAAATAGGAGCGACGTAGATTGAACAAATGTGATAGAATTTCGCTGAATTCTTATAATAACCAAAATATAAAATGATGTTATCGGGTCTCTGATTGCCCTATCATAGAAGTTTAGTAGTGCATTTTACTCGCCATTCCACGCGCTTTAAGATGCCGCCTATCCGAGTACGCCATCTGAAGTAGGAGCGACGTAAATTGATCAAATGTGATAGAATTTCCCTGAATTCTTATATTAACCTTAATGTAAAATGATCTAATCGGGTCTCTGTTCGCCCTACCCTAGAAGTTTAATAGTGCATTTCACTCGTCATTTCATGCGCTTTGAGTTGCCGCTTAGCCCAATACGCTATCTGAAATAAGAGCGACGTAAATTGAACAATTGTGATAGAATTTCGCTGAATTCTTATATTAACCAAAATATAAAATGATCTAATCGGGTCTTTGATTGCCCTATCATAGAAGCTTAATATTGCATTTTACTCGCCATTCCACGCGCTTTAAGATGCCGCCTAGCTCAGTACGCTATCTGAAATAGGAGCGACGAAAGTTGAACAAATGTGATAGAATTACGCTGAATTCTTATATTAACCGTAATATAAAATGATCTAATCGGGTCTTTGTTTGCCTTATCCTAGAAGTTTAATAGTGCATTTTACTCGCCATTTCATGCGCTTTGAGATGCCGCATAGCGCAATACGCTATCTGAAATATGAGCGACGTAGATTGAACAAATGTGATAGAATTTCGCTGAATTCTTATATTATCCGTAATATAAAATGATCTAATCGGGTCTCTGTTTGCCTTATCCTAGAAGTTTAATAGTGCATTTTACTCGTCAATTCATGCGCTTTGCGATGCCGCTTAGCCCAATAAGCTATCTGAAATAGGAGCGACGTAAATTGAACAAATGTGATAGAATTTCGATGAATTCTTATAATAACCAAAATATAAAATGATCTAATCGTGTCTCTGTTTGCCCTACCCTAGAAGTTTAATAGTGCATTTTACTCGCCATTCCGCGCGCATTAAGATACCGCCTAGCCCAGTATGCTATCTGAAATAGGAACTACGTAAATTGAACAAATGTGATAGAATTTTGCTGAATTCTTAAATTAAGCATAATATAAAATGATCTAATCGGGTCTCTGATTGCCCTACACTAGAAGTTTAATAGTGCATTTTACTCGCCATTTCATGCGCTTTGAGATGCCGCTTAGCCCAATACGCTATCTGAAATAGGAGCGACGTAAATTAAACAAATGTGATAGAATTTCCCTGAATTCTTAATTTAACCGTAATATAAAATGATCTAATCGGGTCTCTGTTTGCCCTACCCTTGAAGTTTAATAGTGCATTTTACTCGCCATTTCTTGCGCTTTGAGATGAGGCTTAGCCCAATACGCTATCTGAAATATGAGCGACGTAAATTGAACAAATGTGATAGAATTTCGCTGAATTCTTATAATAACCAAAATATAAAAATGATGTAATCGGGTCTCTGATTGCCCTATCATAGAAGTTTAGTAGTGCATTTTACTCGCCCTTCCGCGCGCTTTAAGATACCGCCTAGCCCAGTATGCTATCTGAAATAGGAACTACGTAAATTGAACAAATGTGATAGAATTACGCTGAATTCTTATATTAACCGTAATATAAAATGATCTATTAGGGTTTCTGTTCGCCCTACCCTAGAAGTTTAATAGAGAATTTCACTCGCCAATCCATGCGCTTTCAGATGCCGCGCAGCCCAGTACGCTATCTGAAATAGGAGCTACGTAAGTTGAACAAATGTGACAGAATTACGCTGAATTCTTATATTATCCGTAATATAAAATGATCTAATCGGGTCTCTGTTTGCTTTATCCTAGAAGTTTAATAGTGCATTTTCTCGCCATTTCATGCGCTTTGAGATGCCGCTTAGCCCAAAACGCTATCTGAAATAGGAGTGACGTAAATTGAACGAATGTGACAGAATTTCATTGAATTGATAAATTAACCATAATATAAAATGATCTAATCGCGTCTCTGTTTGCCCTACCCGAGAAGTTTAATATTGCATTTTACTCGCCATTACACGCGCTTTAAGATGCCGCCTAGCCCAGTACGCTATCTGAAATAGGAGCGACGTGAGTTGAACAAATGTGATAGAGTTTCCCTGAATTCTTATATTAACCTTAATGTAAAATGATCTAATCGCGTCTCTGTTTGCCCTACCCGAGAAGTTTAATATTGCATTTTACTCGCCATTACACGCGCTTTGAGATGCCGCTTAGCCCAATAAGCTATCTGAAATAGGAGCGACGTAAATTGAACAAATTTGATAGAATTTCGCTGAATTCTTATATTAACCAAAATATAAAATGATCTAATCGGGTCACTGATTGCCCTATCATAGAAATTTAATAGTGCATTTTACTCGCCATTCCGCGCGCTTTAAGATACCGCCTAGCCCCGGAAACTATCTCAAATAGGAAGTACGTAAATTGAACAAATGTGATAGAATTTTGCTGAATTCTTAAATTAAGCATAATATAAAATGATCTAATCGGGTCTCTGATTGCCCTACACTAGAAGCTTAATAGTGCATTTTACTCGCCATTTCATGCGCTTTGAGATGCAGCTTAGCCCAATACGCTATCTGAAATAGGAGCGACGTAGATTGAACAAATGTGATAGAATTTCGCTGAATTCTTATAATAACCAAAATATAAAATGATGTTATCGGGTCTCTGATTGCCCTATCATAGAAGTTTAGTAGTGCATTTTACTCGCCATTCCACGCGCTTTAAGATGCCGCCTATCCGAGTACGCCATCTGAAGTAGGAGCGACGTAAATTGATCAAATGTGATAGAATTTCCCTGAATTCTTATATTAACCTTAATGTAAAATGATCTAATCGGGTCTCTGTTCGCCCTACCCTAGAAGTTTAATAGTGCATTTCACTCGTCATTTCATGCGCTTTGAGTTGCCGCTTAGCCCAATACGCTATCTGAAATAAGAGCGACGTAAATTGAACAATTGTGATAGAATTTCGCTGAATTCTTATATTAACCAAAATATAAAATGATCTAATCGGGTCTTTGATTGCCCTATCATAGAAGCTTAATATTGCATTTTACTCGCCATTCCACGCGCTTTAAGATGCCGCCTAGCTCAGTACGCTATCTGAAATAGGAGCGACGAAAGTTGAACAAATGTGATAGAATTACGCTGAATTCTCATATTAACCGTAATATAAAATGATCTAATCGGGTCTTTGTTTGCCTTATCCTAGAAGTTTAATAGTGCATTTTACTCGCCATTTCATGCGCTTTGAGATGCCGCATAGCGCAATACGCTATCTGAAATATGAGCGACGTAGATTGAACAAATGTGATAGAATTTCGCTGAATTCTTATAATAACCAAAATATAAAATGATGTAATCGGGTCTCTGATTGCCCTATCATAGAAGTTTAATAGAGCATTTCACTCGCCAATCCATGCGCTCTCAGATGCCGCGCAGCCCAGTACGCTATCTGAAATAGGAGCTACGTAAGTTGAACAAATGTGACAGAATTACGCTGAATTCTTATATTATCCGTAATATAAAATGATCTAATCGGGTCTCTGTTTGCCTTATCCTAGAAGTTTAATAGTGCATTTTACTCGTCAATTCATGCGCTTTGCGATGCCGCTTAGCCCAATAAGCTATCTGAAATAGGAGCGACTTAAATTGAACAAATGTGATAGAATTTCGCTGAATTCTTATATTAACCACAATATAAAATGATCTGATCGGGTCTCTGATTGCCCTATCATAGAAGTTTAACAGTGCATTTTACTCGCCATTCCACGCGCTTTAAGTTGCCGCCTAGCCCAGCACGCTATCTGAAATAGGAGCTACGTATGTTGAACAAATGTCACAGAATTACGCTGAATTCTTATATTAACCGTAATATAAAATGATCTAATCGGGTCTCTGTTTGCCTTATCCTAGAAGTTTAATAGTGCATTTTACTCGCCATTTCATGCGCTTTGAGATGCCGCTTAGCCCAGTACACTATCTGAAATAGGAGCGACGTAAATTGAAAAAATGTGATAGAATTTCCCTGAAATGTTATAGTAAACAAAATATAAAATGATCTATTCGTAACTCTGATTGCCCTATCATAGAAGTTTAGAAGTGCATTTTGCTCGCCCTTCCATGCGCTTTAAGATGCCGCCTAGCCCAGTACGCTATCTGAAATAGGAGCGACGTTAGTTGAACAAATGTGATAGAATTACGCTGAATTCTTATATTAACCGTAATATAAAATGATCTATTCGGGTGTCTGTTCGCCCTACCGTAGAAGCTTAATAGTGCATTTCACTCGCCATTCCATGCGCTTTGAGATGCCGCTTAGCCCAATACGCTATCTGAAATAGGAGCGACGTAAATTGAACAAATGTGATAGAATTTCGCTGAATTCTTATATTAACCAAAATATGAAATGATCTTATCGGGTCTCTGATTGCCCTACCCTAGAAGTTTAATAGTGCATTTTACTCGCCCTTTCGTGCGCTGTGAGATGCCGCTTAGCCCAATACGCTATTTGAAATAGGAGCGACGTAAATTGAACAAATGTGATAGAATTTCGCTGGATTCTTATATTAACCAAAATATAAAATGATCTAATCGGGTCTCTGATTGCCCTATCATAGAAGTTTAATAGTGCATTTTACTCGCCATTCCACGCGCATTAAGTTGCCGCCTAGCCCAGTACGCTATCTGAAATAGGAGCTACGTAAGTTGAACAAATGTCACAGAATTACGCTGCATTCTTATGTTAACCGTAATATAAAATGATCTAATCGGGTCTCTGTTTGCCTTATCCTAGAAGTTTAATAGTGCATTTTACTCGCCTTTTCATGCGCTTTGAGATGCCGCTTAGCCCAATACGCTATCTGAAATAGGAGCGACGTAAATTGAACATATGTGATAGAATTTCGCTGAATTCTTATATTAACCAAAATATAAAATGATCTAATCGGGTCTCTGATTGCCCTACCCTAGAAGTTTAATAGTGCATTTTACTCGCCATTTCATGCGCTTTGAGATGCCGCTTAGCCCAATACGCTATCTGAAATAGGAGCGACGTAAATTGAACAAATGTGATAGAATTTCGCTGAATTCTTATATTAACCAAAATATAAAATGATCTAATCGGGTCTCTGATTGCCCTACCCTAGAAGTTTAATAGTGCATTTTACTCGCCATTTCATGCGCTTTGAGATGCCGCTTAGACCAATACGCTATCTGAAATAGGAGCGACGTAAATTAAACAAATGTGATAGAACTTCGCTGAATTCTTATATTAACCATAATATAAAATGATCTAATCGGGTCTCTGATTGCCCTACCCTAGAAGTTTAATAGTGCATTTTACTCACCATTCCACGCGCTTTAAGTTGCCGCCCAGACCAGTACGCTATCTGAAATAGGAGCTACGTAAGTTGAACAAATGTCACAGAATTACGCTGAATTCTTATATTAACCGTAATATAAAATGATCTAATCGGGTCTCTGTATGCCTTATCCTAGAAGTTTAATAGTGCATTTTACTCGTCAATTCATGCGCTTTGCGATGCCGCTTAGCCCAATAAGCTATCTGAAATAGGAGTGACGTAAATTGAACAAATGTCACAGAATTACGCTGAATTCTTATATTAACCGTAATATAAAATGATCTAAGCGGGTCTCTGTTTGCCTTATCCTAGAAGTTTAATAGTGCATTTTACTCGCCATTTCATGCGCTTTGAGATGCCGCTTAGCCCAATAGCTATCTGAAATAGGAGCGACGTAAATTGAACAAATGTGATAGAATTTCCCTGAAATCTTATATTAACCGTAATATAAAATGATCTAATCGGGTCTCTGTTTGCATTACCCTCGAAGTTTAATAGTGCATTCTACTCGTCATTCCATGCGCTTTGAGATGCCGCTTAGCCCAATACGCTATCTGAAATAGGAGCGACGTAAATTGAACAAATGTGATAGAATTTTGCTGAATTCTTAAATTAACCATAATATAAAATGATGTAATCGGGTCTCTGTTCGCCCTACCCAAGAAGTTTAATAGTGCATTTCTCTCGTCATTTCATGCGCTTTGAGATGCCGCTTAGCCCAATAGCTATCTGAAATAGGAGCGACGTAAATTGAACAAATGTGATAGAATTTCCCTGAAATCTTATATTAAAGAAAATATAAAATGATCTAAACGGGACTCTGATTGCCCTATCATAGACGTTTAGTAGTGCATTTTACTCGCCCTTCCACGCGCTTTAAGATGCCGCCTAGCCCAGTACACTATCTGAAATAGGAGCGACGTAAATTGAAAAAATGTGATAGAATTTCTCTGAATTCTTATATTAACCAAAATATAAAATGATCTAATGCGGTCTCTGTTTGCCCTACCCTAGAAGGTTAATAGTGAATTTTACTCGCCATTTCTTGCACTTTGAGATGCCGCTTAGCCCAATACGCTATCTGAAATAGGAGCGACGTAAAATAAACAAATGTGATAGGATTTCGCTGAATTCTTAAATTAACCATAATATAAAATGATCTAATCGGGTCTATATGTGCCCAACCCTAGAAGCTTAATAGTGCATTTTACTCGCCATTTCTTGCGCTTTGAGATGCCGCTTAGCCCAATACGCTATCTGAAATAGGAGCGACGTAAATTGAACAAATGTGATAGAATTTCGCTGGATTCTTATATTAACCAAAATATAAAATGATCTAATCGGGTCTCTGATTGCCCTACCCTAGAAGTTTAATAGTGCATTTTACTCGCCATTCCACGCGCTTTAAGTTGCCGCCTAGCCCAGTACGCTATCTGAAATAGGAGCTACGTAAGTTGAACAAATGTCACAGAAGTACGCTGAATTCTTATGTTAACCATAATATAAAATGATCTGATCGGGTCTCTGATTGCCCTACCCTAGAAGTTTAATAGTGCATTTTACTCACCATTCCACGCGCTTTAAGTTGCCGCCTAGCTCAGTACGCTATCTGAAATAGGAGCTACGTAAGTTGATCAAATGTCACAGAATTACGCTGAATTCTTATATTAACCGTAATATAAAATGATCTAATCGGGTCTCTGTTTGCCTTATCCTAGAAGTTTAATAGTGCATTTTACTCGTCAATTCATGCGCTTTGCGATGCCGCTTAGCCCAATAAGCTATCTGAAATAGGAGCGACGTAAATTGAACAAATGTGATAGAATGTCGCTGAATTCTTATATTAACCAAAATATAAAATGATCTAATCGGGGCTCTGATTGCCCTATCATAGAAGTTTAACAGTGCATTTTACTCGCCATTCCACGCGCTTTTAGTTGCCGCCTAGCCCAGCACGCTATCTGAAATAGGAGCTACGTAAGTTGAACAAATGTCACAGAATTACGCTGAATTCTTATATTAACCGTAATATAAAATTATCTAATCGGGTCTCTGTTTGCCTTATCCTAGAAGATTAATAGTGCGTTTACTCGCCATTTCTTGCGCCTTGAGATGCCGCTTAGCCCAGTACGCTATCTGAAATAGGAGCGATGTAAATTGAACAAATGTGATAGAATTTCGATGAATTCATTTATTAACCAAAATATATATTGATCTAATCGGGTCTCTGATTGCCCTACCCTAGAAGTTTAATAGTGCATTTTACTCGCCATTTCATGCGCTTTGGGATGCCGCTTAGCCCAATACGCTATCTGAAATAGGAGCGACGTAAATTGAACAAATGTGATAGAATTTCGCTGAATTCTTAAATTAACCATAATATAAAATGATCTAATGGGGTCTCTGTTTGCCCTACCCTAGAAGTTTAATAGTGCATTTTACTCGCCATTTCTTGCGCTTTGAGATGCCGCTTAGCACAAGTCGCTATCTGAAATAGGAGCGATGTAAATTGAACAAATGTGATAGAATTTCGCTGAATTCTTATTTTAACCTTAATGTAAAATGATCTAATCGGGTCTTTGTTCGCCCTACCCTAGAAGTTTAACAGTGCATTTCACTCGTCTTTCATGTGCTCTGAGTTGCCGCTTAGCCCAATAAGCAATGTGAAATAGGAGCGACGTAAATTGAACAAATGTGATAGAACTTCGCTGAATTCTTATATTAACCGTAATATAAAATGATCTGATCGGGTCTCTGCTTGCCCCACCCTAGAAGTTTAATAGTGCATTTTACTCGCCCTTTCGTGCGCTGCGAGATGCCGCTTAGCCCAATACGCTATCTGAAATAGGAGCGACGTAAATTGAACAAATGTGATAGAATTTCGCTGAATTCTTATATTAACCAAAATATAAAATGATCTAATCGGGTCTCTGATTGCCCTATCATAGAAGTTTAACAGTGCATTTTACTCGCCATTCCACGCGCTTTAAGTTGCTGCCCAGCCCAGCACGCTATCTGAAATAGGAGCTACGTAAGTTGAACAAATGTCACAGAATTACGCTGAATTCTTATATTAACCGTAATATAAAATGATCTAATCGGGTCTCCGTTTGCCTTATCCTAGAAGTTTAATAGTGCATTTTACTCGCCAGTTCATGCGCTTTGAGATGCCGCTTAGCCCAGTACGCTATCTGAAATAGGAGCGATGTAAATTGAACAAATGTGATAGAATTTCGATGAATTCATTTATTAACCAAAATATAAAATGATCTAATCGGGTCTCTGATTGCCCTACCCTAGAAGTTTAATAGTGCATTTTACTCGCCATTTCATGCGCTTTGAGATGCCGCTTAGCCCAATACGCTATCTGAAATAGGAGCGACGTAAATTGAACAAATGTGATAGAATTTCGCTGAATTCTTAAATTAACCATAATATAAAATGATCTAATGGGGTCTCTGTTTGCCCTACCCTAGAAGTTTACTAGTGCATTTTACTCGCCATTTCTTGCGCTTTGAGATGCCACTTAGCACAAGTCGCTATCTGAAATAGGAGCGATGTAAATTGAACAAATGTGATAGAATTTCGCTGAATTCTTATATTAACCTTAATGTAAAATGATCTAATCGGGTCTTTGTTCGCCCTACCCAAGAAGTTTAATAGTGCATTACACTCGTCATTTCATGCGCTTTGCGATGCCGCTTAGCCCAATAAGCTATCTGAAATTCGAGCGACGTATATTGAACAAATGTGATAGAATTTCGCTGAATTCTTATATTAACCAAAATATAAAATGATCTAATCGGGTCTCTGGTGGCCCTATCATAGAAGTTTAATAGTGCATTTTACTCGCCATTCCACTCGCTTTAAGATGCCGCCTAGCCCAGTACGCTATCTGAAATAGGAGCTACGTAAGTTGAACGAATGTGACAGAATTACGCTGATTTCTTATATTAACCGTAATATAAAATGATCTAATCGGGTCTCTGTTTGCCTTATCCTAGAAGTTTAATAGTGCATTTTACTCGCCATTTCATGCGCTTTGAGATGCCTCTTAGCCCAATACGCTATCTGAAATAGGAGCGACGTAAATTGAACAAACGTGATAGAATTTCGCTGAATTCTTATATTAACCAAAATATAAATGATCTAATCGGGTCTCTGTTTGCCCTACCCTAGAAGTTTAATGGTGCATTTTACTCGCCATTTCATGCGCTTTGAGATGCCGCTTAGCCCAATACGCTATCTGAAATAGGAGCGACGTAAATTAAACAAATGTGATAGAATTCCCCTGAATTCTTAATTTAACCATAATATAAAATGATCTAATCGGGTCTCTGTTTGCCCTACCCTAGAAGTTTAATAGTGCATTTTACTCGCCATTTCTTGCGCTTTGAGATGACGCTTAGCCCAATACGCTATCTGAAATATGAGCGACGTAGATTGAACAAATGTGATAGAATTTCGCTGAATTCTTATAATAACCAAAATATAAAATGATGTAATCGGGTCTCTGATTGCCCTATCATAGAAGTTTAATAGAGCATTTCACTCGCCAATCCATGCGCTCTCAGATGCCGCGCAGCCCAGTACGCTATCTGAAATAGGAGCTACGTAAGTTGAACAAATGTGACAGAATTACGCTGAATTCTTATATTATCCGTAATATAAAATGATCTAATCGGGTCTCTGTTTGCCGTATCCTAGAAGTTTAATAGTGCATTTTCTCGCCATTTCATGCACTTTGAGATGCCGCTTAGCCCAATACGCTATCTGAAATAGGAGCGACGTAGATTGAACAAATGTGATAGAATTTCGCTGGATTCTTATATTAACCAAAATATAAAATGATCTAATCGGGTCTCTGATTGCCCTATCGTAGAAGTTTAATAGTGCATTTTACTCGCCATTCCACGCGCTTTAAGTTGCCGCCTAGCCCAGTACGCTATCTGAAATAGGAGCTACGTAAGTTGAACGAATGTGACAGAATTACGCTGATTTCTTATATTAACCGTAATATAAAATGATCTAATCGGGTCTCTGTTTGCCTTATCCTAGAAGTTTAATAGTGCATTTTACTCGCCATTTCATGCGCTTTGAGATGCCTCTTAGCCCAATACGCTATCTGAAATAGGAGCGACGTAAATTGAACAAATGTGATAGAATTTCGCTGTATTCTTATATTAACCAAAATATAAAATGATCTAATCCGGTCTCTGATTGCCCTATCATAGAAGTTTAACAGTGCATTTTACGAGCCATTTCTTGCGCTTTGAGATGCAGCTTAGCCCAATACGCTATCTGAAATAGGAGCGACGTAAATTGAACAAATGTGATAGAATTTCGCTGAATTCTTATATTAACCAAAATATGAAATGATCTTATCGGGTCTCTGATTGCCCTACCCTAGAAGTTTAATAGTGCATTTTACTCGCCCTTTCGTGCGCTGTGAGATGCCGCGTAGCCCAATACGCTATCTGAAATAGGAGCGACGTAAATTGAACAAATGTGATAGAATTTCGCTCGATTCTTATATTAACCAAAATATAAAATGATCTAATCGGGTCTCTGATTGCCCTATCATAGAAGTTTAAGAGTGCATTTTACTCACCATTTCATGCGCTTTGAGATGCCGCTTAGCCCAATACGCTATCGGAAGTTGGAGCGACGTAAATTGAACAAATGTGATAGAATTTCGCTGAATTCTTATATTAACCAAAATATAAAATGATCTAATCGGGTCTCTGATTGCCCTACCCTAGAAGTTTAATAGTGCATTTTACTCGCCATTTCATGCGCTTTGAGATGCCGCTTAGACCAATACGCTATCTGAAATAGGAGCGACGTAAATTAAACAAATGTGATAGAACTTCGCTTAATTCTTATATTAACCATAATATAAAATGATCTAATCGGGTCTCTGATTGCCCTACCCTAGAAGTTTAATAGTGCATTTTACTCACCATTCCACGCGCTTTAAGTTGCCGCCTAGCCCAGTACGCTATCTGAAATAGGAGCTACGTAAGTTGAACAAATGTCACAGAATTACGCTGAATTCTTATATTAACCGTAATATAAAATGATCTAATCGGGTCTCTGTTTGCCTTATCCTAGAAGTTTAATAGTGTATTTTACTCGTCAATTCATGCGCTTTGCGATGCCGCTTAGCCCAATAAGCTATCTGAAATAGGAGCGACTTAAATTGAACAAATGTGATAGAATTTCGCTGAATTCTTATATTAACCACAATATAAAATGATCTGATCGGGTCTCTGATTGCCCTATCATAGAAGTTTAACAGTGCATTTTACTCGCCATTCCACGCGCTTTAAGTTGCCGCCTAGCCCAGCACGCTATCTGAAATAGGAGCTACGTAAGTTGAACAAATGTCACAGAATTACGCTGAATTCTTATATTAACCGTAATATAAAATGATCTAATCGGGTCTCTGTTTGCCTTATCCTAGAAGTTTAATAGTGCATTTTACTCGCCATTTCATGCGCTTTGAGATGCCGCTTAGCCCAGTACACTATCTGAAATAGGAGCGACGTAAATTGAAAAAATGTGATAGAATTTCCCTGAAATGTTATAGTAAACAAAATATAAAATGATCTATTCGTAACTCTGATTGCCCTATCATAGAAGTTTAGAAGTGCATTTTACTCGCCCTTCCATGCGCTTTAAGATGCCGCCTAGCCCAGTACGCTATCTGAAATAGGAGCGACGTTAGTTGAACAAATGTGATAGAATTACGCTGAATTCTTATATTAACCGTAATATAAAATGATCTATTCGGGTGTCTGTTCGCCCTACCCTAGAAGTTTAATAGTGCATTTCACTCGCCATTCCATGCGCTTTGAGATGCCGCTTAGCCCAATACGCTATCTGAAATAGGAGCGACGTAAATTGAACAAATGTGATAGAATTTCGCTGAATTCTTATATTAACCAAAATATGAAATGATCTTATCGGGTCTCTGATTGCCCTACCCTAGAAGTTTAATAGTGCATTTTACTCGCCCTTTCGTGCGCTGTGAGATGCCGCTTAGCCCAATACGCTATTTGAAATAGGAGCGACGTAAATTGAACAAATGTGATAGAATTTCGCTGGATTCTTATATTAACCAAAATATAAAATGATCTAATCGGGTCTCTGATTGCCCTATCATAGAAGTTTAATAGTGCATTTTACTCGCCATTCCACGCGCATTAAGTTGCCGCCTAGCCCAGTACGCTATCTGAAATAGGAGCTACGTAAGTTGAACAAATGTCACAGAATTACGCTGCATTCTTATGTTAACCGTAATATAAAATGATCTAATCGGGTCTCTGTTTGCCTTATCCTAGAAGTTTAATAGTGCATTTTACTCGCCTTTTCATGCGCTTTGAGATGCCGCTTAGCCCAATACGCTATCTGAAATAGGAGCGACGTAAATTGAACATATGTGATAGAATTTCGCTGAATTCTTATATTAACCAAAATATAAAATGATCTAATCGGGTCTCTGATTGCCCTACCCTAGAAGTTTAATAGTGCATTTTACTCGCCATTTCATGCGCTTTGAGATGCCGCTTAGCCCAATACGCTATCTGAAATAGGAGCGACGTAAATTGAACAAATGTGATAGAATTTCGCTGAATTCTTATATTAACCAAAATATAAAATGATCTAATCGGGTCTCTGATTGCCCTACCCTAGAAGTTTAATAGTGCATTTTACTCGCCATTTCATGCGCTTTGAGATGCCGCTTAGACCAATACGCTATCTGAAATAGGAGCGACGTAAATTAAACAAATGTGATAGAACTTCGCTGAATTCTTATATTAACCATAATATAAAATGATCTAATCGGGTCTCTGATTGCCCTACCCTAGAAGTTTAATAGTGCATTTTACTCACCATTCCACGCGCTTTAAGTTGCCGCCCAGACCAGTACGCTATCTGAAATAGGAGCTACGTAAGTTGAACAAATGTCACAGAATTACGCTGAATTCTTATATTAACCGTAATATAAAATGATCTAATCGGGTCTCTGTATGCCTTATCCTAGAAGTTTAATAGTGCATTTTACTCGTCAATTCATGCGCTTTGCGATGCCGCTTAGCCCAATAAGCTATCTGAAATAGGAGTGACGTAAATTGAACAAATGTCACAGAATTACGCTGAATTCTTATATTAACCGTAATATAAAATGATCTAAGCGGGTCTCTGTTTGCCTTATCCTAGAAGTTTAATAGTGCATTTTACTCGCCATTTCATGCGCTTTGAGATGCCGCTTAGCCCAATAGCTATCTGAAATAGGAGCGACGTAAATTGAACAAATGTGATAGAATTTCCCTGAAATCTTATATTAACCGTAATATAAAATGATCTAATCGGGTCTCTGTTTGCATTACCCTCGAAGTTTAATAGTGCATTCTACTCGTCATTCCATGCGCTTTGAGATGCCGCTTAGCCCAATACGCTATCTGAAATAGGAGCGACGTAAATTGAACAAATGTGATAGAATTTTGCTGAATTCTTAAATTAACCATAATATAAAATGATGTAATCGGGTCTCTGTTCGCCCTACCCAAGAAGTTTAATAGTGCATTTCTCTCGTCATTTCATGCGCTTTGAGATGCCGCTTAGCCCAATAGCTATCTGAAATAGGAGCGACGTAAATTGAACAAATGTGATAGAATTTCCCTGAAATCTTATATTAAAGAAAATATAAAATGATCTAAACAGGACTCTGATTGCCCTATCATAGACGTTTAGTAGTGCATTTTACTCGCCCTTCCACGCGCTTTAAGATGCCGCCTAGCCCAGTACACTATCTGAAATAGGAGCGACGTAAATTGAAAAAATGTGATAGAATTTCTCTGAATTCTTATATTAACCAAAATATAAAATGATCTAATGCGGTCTCTGTTTGCCCTACCCTAGAAGGTTAATAGTGAATTTTACTCGCCATTTCTTGCACTTTGAGATGCCGCTTGGCCCAATACGCTATCTGAAATAGGAGCGACGTAAAATAAACAAATGTGATAGGATTTCGCTGAATTCTTAAATTAACCATAATATAAAATGATCTAATCGGGTCTATATGTGCCCAACCCTAGAAGCTTAATAGTGCATTTTACTCGCCATTTCTTGCGCTTTGAGATGCCGCTTAGCCCAATACGCTATCTGAAATAGGAGCGACGTAAATTGAACAAATGTGATAGAATTTCGCTGGATTCTTATATTAACCAAAATATAAAATGATCTAATCGGGTCTCTGATTGCCCTATCATAGAAGTTTAATAGTGCATTTTACTCGCCATTCCACGCGCTTTAAGTTGCCGCCTAGCCCAGTACGCTATCTGAAATAGGAGCTACGTAAGTTGAACAAATGTCACAGAAGTACGCTGAATTCTTATGTTAACCATAATATAAAATGATCTGATCGGGTCTCTGATTGCCCTACCCTAGAAGTTTAATAGTGCATTTTACTCACCATTCCACGCGCTTTAAGTTGCCGCCTAGCTCAGTACGCTATCTGAAATAGGAGCTACGTAAGTTGACCAAATGTCACAGAATTACGCTGAATTCTTATATTAACCGTAATATAAAATGATCTAGTCGGGTCTCTGTTTGCCTTATCCTAGAAGTTTAATAGTGCATTTTACTCGTCAATTCATGCGCTTTGCGATGCCGCTTAGCCCAATAAGCTATCTGAAATAGGAGCGACGTAAATTGAACAAATGTGATAGAATGTCGCTGAATTCTTATATTAACCAAAATATAAAATGATCTAATCGGGGCTCTGATTGCCCTATCATAGAAGTTTAACAGTGCATTTTACTCGCCATTCCACGCGCTTTTAGTTGCCGCCTAGCCCAGCACGCTATCTGAAATAGGAGCTACGTAAGTTGAACAAATGTCACAGAATTACGCTGAATTCTTATATTAACCGTAATATAAAATTATCTAATCGGGTCTCTGTTTGCCTTATCCTAGAAGTTTAATAGTGCGTTTACTCGCCATTTCTTGCGCTTTGAGATGCCGCTTGGCCCAGTACGCTATCTGAAATAGGAGCGATGTAAATTGAACAAATGTGATAGAATTTCGCTGAATTCTTATTTTAACCTTAATGTAAAATGATCTAATCGGGTCTTTGTTCGCCCTACCCTAGAAGTTTAACAGTGCATTTCACTCGTCTTTCATGCGCTCTGAGTTGCCGCTTAGCCCAATAAGCAATCTGAAATAGGAGCGACGTAAATTGAACAAATGTGATAGAACTTCGCTGAATTCTTATATTAACCGTAATATAAAATGATCTGATCGGGTCTCTGCTTGCCCCACCCTAGAAGTTTAATAGTGCATTTTACTCGCCCTTTCGTGCGCTGCGAGATGCCGCTTAGCCCAATACGCTATCTGAAATAGGAGCGACGTAAATTGAACAAATGTGATAGAATTTCGCTGAATTCTTATATTAACCAAAATATAAAATGATCTAATCGGGTCTCTGATTGCCCTATCATAGAAGTTTAACAGTGCATTTTACTCGCCATTCCACGCGCTTTAAGTTGCTGCCCAGCCCAGCACGCTATCTGAAATAGGAGCTACGTAAGTTGAACAAATGTCACAGAATTACGCTGAATTCTTATATTAACCGTAATATAAAATGATCTAATCGGGTCTCCGTTTGCCTTATCCTAGAAGTTTAATAGTGCATTTTACTCGCCAGTTCATGCGCTTTGAGATGCCGCTTAGCCCAGTACGCTATCTGAAATAGGAGCGATGTAAATTGAACAAATGTGATAGAATTTCGATGAATTCATTTATTAACCAAAATATAAAATGATCTAATCGGGTCTCTGATTGCCCTACCCTAGAAGTTTAATAGTGCATTTTACTCGCCATTTCATGCGCTTTGAGATGCCGCTTAGCCCAATACGCTATCTGAAATAGGAGCGACGTAAATTGAACAAATGTGATAGAATTTCGCTGAATTCTTAAATTAACCATAATATAAAATGATCTAATGGGGTCTCTGTTTGCCCTACCCTAGAAGTTTACTAGTGCATTTTACTCGCCATTTCTTGCGCTTTGAGATGCCACTTAGCACAAGTCGCTATCTGAAATAGGAGCGATGTAAATTGAACAAATGTGATAGAATTTCGCTGAATTCTTATATTAACCTTAATGTAAAATGATCTAATCGGGTCTTTGTTCGCCCTACCCAAGAAGTTTAATAGTGCATTACACTCGTCATTTCATGCGCTTTGCGATGCCGCTTAGCCCAATAAGCTATCTGAAATTCGAGCGACGTATATTGAACAAATGTGATAGAATTTCGCTGAATTCTTATATTAACCAAAATATAAAATGATCTAATCGGGTCTCTGGTGGCCCTATCATAGAAGTTTAATAGTGCATTTTACTCGCCATTCCACGCGCTTTAAGATGCCGCCTAGCCCAGTACGCTATCTGAAATAGGAGCTACGTAAGTTGAACGAATGTGACAGAATTACGCTGATTTCTTATATTAACCGTAATATAAAATGATCTAATCGGGTCTCTGTTTGCCTTATCCTAGAAGTTTAATAGTGCATTTTACTCGCCATTTCATGCGCTTTGAGATGCCTCTTAGCCCAATACGCTATCTGAAATAGGAGCGACGTAAATTGAACAAACGTGATAGAATTTCGCTGAATTCTTATATTAACCAAAATATAAAATGATCTAATCCGGTCTCTGTTTGCCCTACCCTAGAAGTTTAATAGTGCATTTTACGAGCCATTTCTTGCGCTTTGAGATGCAGCTTAGCCCAATACGCTATCTGAAATAGGAGCGACGTAAATTGAACAAATGTGATAGAATTTCGCTGAATTCTTATATTAACCAAAATATAAAATGATCTAATCGGGTCTCTGATTGCCCTACCCTAGAAGTTTAATAGTGCATTTTACTCGCCATTTCATGCGCTTTGAGATGCCTCTTAGCCCAATACGCTATCTGAAATAGGAGCGACGTAAATTGAACAAATGTGATAGAATTTCGCTGAATTCTTATATTAACCAAAATATAAAATGATCTAATCCGGTCTCTGTTTGCCCTACCCTAGTAGTTTAATAGTGCATTTTACGAGCCATTTCTTGCGCTTTGCGATGCCGCTTAGCCCAATAAGCTATCTGAAATAGGAGCGACGTAAATTGAACAAATGTGATAGAATTTCGCTGAATTCTTATATTAACCAAAATATAAAATGATCTAATCGGGTCTCTGATTGCCCTATCATAGAAGTTTAACAGTGCATTTTACTCGCCATTCCACGCGCTTTAAGTTGCTGCCCAGCCCAGCACGCTATCTGAAATAGGAGCTACGTAAGTTGAACAAATGTCACAGAATTACGCTGAATTCTTATATTACCCGTAATATAAAATGATCTAATCGGGTCTCCGTTTGCCTTATCCTAGAAGTTTAATAGTGCATTTTACTCGCCAGTTCATGCGCTTTGAGATGCCGCTTAGCCCAGTACGCTATCTGAAATAGGAGCGATGTAAATTGAACAAATGTGATAGAATTTCGATGAATTCATTTATTAACCAAAATATAAAATGATCTAATCGGGTCTCTGATTGCCCTTCCCTAGAAGTTTAATAGTGCATTTTACTCGCCATTTCATGCGCTTTGAGATGCCGCTTAGCCCAATACGCTATCTGAAATAGGAACGACGTAAATTGAACAAATGTGATAGAATTTCGCTGAATTCTTAAATTAACCATAATATAAAATGATCTAATGGGGTCTCTGTTTGCCCTACCCTAGAAGTTTACTAGTGCATTTTACTCGCCATTTCTTGCGCTTTGAGATGCCACTTAGCACAAGTCGCTATCTGAAATAGGAGCGATGTAAATTGAACAAATGTGATAGAATTTCGCTGAATTCTTATATTAACCTTAATGTAAAATGATCTAATCGGGTCTTTGTTCGCCCTACCCAAGAAGTTTAATAGTGCATTACACTCGTCATTTCATGCGCTTTGCGATGCCGCTTAGACCAATAAGCTATCTGAAATTCGAGCGACGTATATTGAACAAATGTGATAGAATTTCGCTGAATTCTTATATTAACCAAAATATAAAATGATCTAATCGGGTCTCTGATTGCCCTATCATAGAAGTTTAATAGTGCATTTTACTCGCCATTCCACGCTCTTTAAGATGCCGCCTAGCCCAGTACGCTATCTGAAATCGGAGCTACGTAAGTTGAACGAATGTGGCACAATTACGCTGATTTCTTATATTAACCGTAATATAAAATGATCTAATCGGGTCTCTGTTTGCCTTATCCTAGAAGTTTAATAGTGCATTTTACTCGCCATTTCATGCGCTTTGAGATGCCTCTTAGCCCAATACGCTATCTGAAATAGGAGCGACGTAAATTGAACAAATGTGATAGAATTTCGCTGAATTCTTATATTAACCAAAATATAAAATGATCTAATCCGGTCTTTGTTCGCCCTACCCAAGAAGTTTAATAGTGCATTTCACTCGTCATTTCATGCGCTTTGCGATGCCGCTTAGCCCAATAAGCTATCTGAAATTGGAGCGACGTAAATTGAACAAATGTGATAGAATTTCGCTGAATTCTTATATTAACCAAAATGTAAAATGATCTAATCGGGTCTCTGATTGCCCTATCATAGAAGTTTAATAGTGCATTTTACTCGCCATTCCACGCGCTTTAAGTTGCCCCCTAGCCCAGTACGCTATCTGAAATAGGAGCTACGTAAGTTGAACAATTGTCACAGAATTACGCTGAATTCTTATATTAACCGTAACATAAAATGATCTAATCGGTTCTCTGTTTGCCTTATCCTAGAAGTTTAATAGTGCATTTTACTCGTCAATCCATGCGCTTTGCGATGCCGCTTAGCCCAATAAGCTATCTGAAATAGGAGCGACGTAAATTGAACAAATGTGATAGAATTTCGCTGGATTCTTATATTAACCAAAATATAAAATGATCTAATCGGGTGTCTGATTGCCCTACCCTAGAAGTTTAATAGTGCATTTTACTCGCCATCTCATGCGCTTTGAGATGCCGCTTAGCCCAATACGCTATCTGAAATAGGAGCGACGTAAATTAAACAAATGTGATAGAATTTCGCTGAATTCTTATATAAACCATAATATAAAATGATTTAATCGGGTCTCCGTTTGCCTTATCCTAGAAGTTTAATAGTGCATTTTACTCGCCAGTTCATGCGCTTTGAGATGCCGCTTAGCCCAGTACGCTATCTGAAATAGGAGCGATGTAAATTGAACAAATGTGATAGAATTTCGATGAATTCATTTATTAACCAAAATATAAAATGATCTAATCGGGTCTCTGATTGCCCTACCCTAGAAGTTTAATAGTGCATTTTACTCACCATTCCACGCGCTTTAAGATGCCGCCTATCCGAGTACGCTATCTGAAATAGGAGCGACGTATGTTGAACAAATGTGATAGAATTACGCTGAATTCTTATATTAACCGTAATATAAAATGATCTAATCGGGTCTCTGTTCGCCCTACCCTAGAAGATTACTAGTGCATTTCACTCGACATTTCACGCGCTTTGAGATGCCGCTTAGCCCAATAAGCTATCTGAAATAGGAGCGACGTAAATTGAACAAATGTGATAGAATTTCCCTGAATTCTTATATTAACCTTAATGTAAAATGATCTAATCGGGTCTTTGTTCGCCCTACCCAACAAGTTTAATAGTGCATTTCACTCGTCAATTCATGCGCTTGGCGATGCCGCTTAGACCAATAAGCTATCTGAAATTGGAGCGACGTATATTGAACAAATGTGATAGAATTTCGCTGAATTCTTATATTAACCAAAATATAAAATGATCTAATCGGGTCTCTGATTGCCCTATCATAGAAGTTTAATAGTGCATTTTACTCGCCATTCCACGCGCTTTAAGATGCCGCCTAGCCCAGTACGCTATCTGAAATAGGAGCTACGTAAGTTGAACGAATGTGACAGAATTACGCTGATTTCTTATACTAACCGTAATATAAAATGATCTAATCGGGTCTCTGTTTGCCTTATCCTAGAAGTTTAATAGTGCATTTTACTCGCCATTTCATGCGCTTTGAGATGCCTCTTAGCCCAATACGCTATCTGAAATAGGAGCGACGTAAATTGAACAAATGTGATAGAATTTCGCTGAATTCTTATATTAACCAAAATATAAAATGATCTAATCCGGTCTCTGTTTGCCCTACCCTAGAAGTTTAATAGTGCATTTTACGAGCCATTTCTTGCGCTTTGAGATGCAGCTTAGCCCAATACGCTATCTGAAATAGGAGCGACGTAAATTGAACAAATGTGATAGAATTTCGCTGAATTCTTATATTAACCAAAATATGAAATGATCTTATCGGGTCTCTGATTGCCCTACCCTAGAAGCTTAATAGTGCATTTTACTCGCCCTTTCGTGCGCTGTGAGATGCCGCTTAGCCCAATACGCTATCTGAAATAGGAGCGACGTAAATTGAACAAATGTGATAGAATTTCGCTGGATTCTTATATTAACCAAAATATAAAATGATCTAATCGGGTCTCTGATTGCCCTACCCTAGAAGTTTAATAGTGCATTTTACTCGCCATTTCATGCGCTTTGAGATGCCGCTTAGCCCAATACGCTATCTGAAATAGGAGCGACGTAAATTGAACAAATGTGATAGAATTTCGCTGAATTCTTAAATTAACCATAATATAAAATGATCTAATGGGGTCTCTGTTTGCCCTACCCTAGAAGTTTAATAGTGCATTTTACTCGCCATTTCTTGCGCTTTGAGATGCCACTTAGCACAAGTCGCTATCTGAAATAGGAGCGATGTAAATTGAACAAATGTGATAGAATTTCGCTGAATTCTTATATTAACCTTAATGTAAAATGATCTAATCGGGTCTTTGTTCGCCCTACCCAAGAAGTTTAATAGTGCATTTCACTCGTCATTTCATGCGCTTTGCGATGCCGCTTAGCCCAATAAGCTATCTGAAATTCGAGCGACGTATATTGAACAATTGTGATAGAATTTCGCTGAATTCTTATATTAACCAAAATATAAAATGATCTAATCGGGTATCTGATTGCCCTATCATAGAAGTTTAATAGTGCATTTTACTCGCCATTCCACGCGCTTTAAGATGCCGCCTAGCCCAGTACGCTACCTGAAATAGGAGCTACGTAAGTTGAACGAATGTGACAGAATTACGCTGATTTCTTATATTAACCGTAATATAAAATGATCTAATCGGGTCTCTGTTTGCCTTATCCTAGAAGTTTAATAGTGCATTTTACTCGCCATTTCATGCGCTTTGAGATGCCTCTTAGCCCATTACGCTATCTGAAATAGGAGCGACGTAAATTGAACAAATGTGATAGAATTTCGCTGAATTCTTATATTAACCAAAATATAAAATGATCTAATCCGGTCTCTGTTTGCCCTACCCTAGTAGTTTAATAGTGCATTTTACGAGCCATTTCTTGCGCTTTGCGATGCCGCTTAGCCCAATAAGCTATCTGAAATAGGAGCGACGTAAATTGAACAAATGTGATAGAATTTCGCTGAATTCTTATATTAACCAAAATATAAAATGATCTAATCGGGTCTCTGATTGCCCTATCATAGAAGTTTAACAGTGCATTTTACTCGCCATTCCACGCGCTTTAAGTTGCTGCCCAGCCCAGCACGCTATCTGAAATAGGAGCTACGTAAGTTGAACAAACGTCACAGAATTACGCTGAATTCTTATATTAACCGTAATATAAAATGATCTAATCGGGTCTCCGTTTGCCTTATCCTAGAAGTTTAATAGTGCATTTTACTCGCCAGTTCATGCGCTTTGAGATGCCGCTTAGCCCAGTACGCTATCTGAAATAGGAGCGATGTAAATTGAACAAATGTGATAGAATTTCGATGAATTCATTTATTAACCAAACTATAAAATGATCTAATCGGGTCTCTGATTGCCCTACCCTAGAAGTTTAATAGTGCATTTTACTCGCCATTTCATGCGCTTTGAGATGCCGCTTAGCCCAATACGCTATCTGAAATAGGAGCGACGTAAATTGAACAAATGTGATAGAATTTCGCTGAATTCTTAAATTAACCATAATATAAAATGATCTAATGGGGTCTCTGTTTGCCCTACCCTAGAAGTTTACTAGTGCATTTTACTCGCCATTTCTTGCGCTTTGAGATGCCACTTCGCACAAGTCGCTATCTGAAATAGGAGCGATGTAAATTGAACAAATGTGATAGAATTTCGCTGAATTCTTATATTAACCTTAATGTAAAATGATCTAATCGGGTCTTTGTTCGCCCTACCCAAGAAGTTTAATAGTGCATTACACTCGTCATTTCATGCGCTTTGCGATGCCGCTTAGCCCAATAAGCTATCTGAAATTCGAGCGACGTATATTGAACAAATGTGATAGAATTTCGCTGAATTCTTATATTAACCAAAATATAAAATGATCTAATCGGGTCTCTGGTGGCCCTATCATAGAAGTTTGATAGTGCATTTTACTCGCCATTCCACGCGCTTTAAGATGCCGCCTAGCCCAGTACGCTATCTGAAATAGGAGCTACGTAAGTTGAACGAATGTGACAGAATTACGCTGATTTCTTATATTAACCGTAATATAAAATGATCTAATCGGGTCTCTGTTTGCCTTATCCTAGAAGTTTAATAGTGCATTTTACTCGCCATTTCATGCGCTTTGAGATGCCTCTTAGCCCAATACGCTATCTGAAATAGGAGCGACGTAAATTGAACAAATGTGATAGAATTTCGCTGAATTCTTATATTAACCAAAATATAAAATGATCTAATCCGGTCTCTGTTTGCCCTACCCTAGAAGTTTAATAGTGCATTTTACGAGCCATTTCTTGCGCTTTGAGATGCAGCTTAGCCCAATACGCTATCTGAAATAGGAGCGACGTAAATTGAACAAATGTGATAGAATTTCGCTGAATTCTTATATTAACCAAAATATAAAATGATCTAATCGGGTCTCTGATTGCCCTACCCTAGAAGTTTAATAGTGCATTTTACTCGCCATTTCATGCGCTTTGAGATGCCTCTTAGCCCAATACGCTATCTGAAATAGGAGCGACGTAAATTGAACAAATGTGATAGAATTTCGCTGAATTCTTATATTAACCAAAATATAAAATGATCTAATCCGGTCTCTGTTTGCCCTACCCTAGTAGTTTAATAGTGCATTTTACGAGCCATTTCTTGCGCTTTGCGATGCCGCTTAGCCCAATAAGCTATCTGAAATAGGAGCGACGTAAATTGAACAAATGTGATAGAATTTCGCTGAATTCTTATATTAACCAAAATATAAAATGATCTAATCGGGTCTCTGATTGCCCTATCATAGAAGTTTAACAGTGCATTTTACTCGCCATTCCACGCGCTTTAAGTTGCCGCCTAGCCCAGCACGCTATCTCAAATAGGAGCTACGTAAGTTGAACAAATGTCACAGAATTACGCTGAATTCTTATATTAACCGTAATATAAAATGATCTAATCGGGTCTCTGTTTGCCTTATCCTAGAAGTTTAATAGTGCATTTTACTCGTCAATCCATGCGCTTTGCGATGCCGCTTAGCCCAATAAGCTATCTGAAATAGGAGCGACGTAAATTGAACAAATGTGATAGAATTTCGCTGAATTCTTATATTAACCAAAATATAAAATGATCTAATCGGGTCTCTGATTGCCCTATCATGGAAGTTTAACAGTGCATTTTACTCGCCATTCCACGCGCTTTAAGTTGCCGCTTAGCCCAATACGCTATCTGAAATAGGAGCGACGTAAATTGAACAAATGTGATAGAATTTCGCTGAATTCTTATATTAACCAAAATATAAAATGATCTAATGGGGTCTCTGTTTGCCCTACCCTAGAAGTTTAATAGTGCATTTTACTCGCCATTTCTTGCGCTTTGAGATGCCACTTACCACAAGTCGCTATCCGAAATAGGAGCGATGTAAATTGAACAAATGTGATAGAATTTCGCTGAATTCTTATATTAACCTTAATGTAAAATGATCTAATCGGGTCTTTGTTCGCCCTACCCAAGAAGTTTAATAGTGCATTTCACTCGTCATTTCATGCGCTTTGCGATGCCGCTTAGCCCAATAAGCTATCTGAATTTGGAGCGACGTATATTGAACAAATGTGATAGAATTTCGCTGAATTCTTATATTAACCAAAATATGAAATGATCTAATCGGGTCTCTGATTGCCCTATCATAGAAGTTTAACAGTGCATTTTACTCGCCATTCCACGCGCTTTAAGTTGCCGCTTAGCCCAATACGCTATCTGAAATAGGAGCGACGTAAATTGAACAAATGTGATAGAATTTCGCTGAATTCTTATATTAACCAAAATATAAAATGATCTAATCGGGTCTCTGATTGCCCTACCCTAGAAGTTTAATAGTGCATTTTACTCACCATTTCATGCGCTTTGAGATGCCGCTTAGCCCAATACGCTATCTGAAATTGGAGCGACGTAAATTGAACAAATGTGATAGAATTTCGCTGAATTCTTATATTAACCAAAATATAAAATGATCTAATCGGGTCTCTGATTGCCCTACCCTAGAAGTTTAATAGTGTATTTTACTCGCCATTTCATGCGCTTTGAGATGCCGCTTAGACCAATACGCTATCTGAAATAGGAGCGACGTAAATTAAACAAATGTGATAGAACTTCGCTGAATTCTTATATTAACCATAATATAAAATGATCTAATCGGGTCTCTGATTGCCCTACCCTAGAAGTTTAATAGTGCATTTTACTCACCATTCCACGCGCTTTAAGTTGCCGCCTAGCCCAGTACGCTATCTGAAATAGGAGCTACGTAAGTTGAACAAATGTCACAGAATTACGCTGAATTCTTATATTAACCGTAATATAAAATGATCTAATCGGGTCTCTGTTTGCCTTATCCTAGAAGTTTAATAGTGCATTTTACTCGTCAATTCATGCGCTTTGCGATGCCGCTTAGCCCAATAAGCTATCTGAAATAGGAGCGACGTAAATTGAACAAATGTGATAGAATTTCGCTGAATTCTTATATTAACCAAAATATAAAATGATCTGATCGGGTCTCTGATTGCCCTATCATAGAAGTTTAACAGTGCATTTTACTCGCCATTCCACGCGCTTTAAGTTGCCGCCTAGCCCAGCACGCTATCTGAAATAGGAGCTACGTAAGTTGAACAAATGTCACAGAATTACGCTGAATTCTTATATTAACCGTAATATAAAATGATCTAATCGGGTCTCTGTTTGCCTTATCCTAGAAGTTTAATAGTGCATTTTACTCGCCATTTCATGCGCTTTGAGATGCCGCTTAGCCCAGTACACTATCTGAAATAGGAGCGACGTAAATTGAAAAAATGTGATAGAATTTCCCTGAAATGTTATAGTAAACAAAATATAAAATGATCTATTCGTAACTCTGATTGCCCTATCATAGAAGTTTAGAAGTGCATTTTACTCGCCCTCCCACGCGCTTTAAGATGCCGCCTAGCCCAGTACGCTATCTGAAATAGGAGCGACGTTAGTTGAACAAATGTGATAGAATTACGCTGAATTCTTATATTAACCGTAATATAAAATGATCTATTCGGGCGGCTGTTCGCCATACCCTAGAAGTTTAATAGTGCATTTCACTCGCCATTCCATGCGCGTTGAGATGCCGCTTAGCCCAATACGCTATCTGAAATAGGAGCGACATAAATTGAACAAATGTGATAGAATTTCGCTGAATTCTTATATTAACCAAAATATGAAATGATCTTATCGGGTCTCTGATTGCCCTACCCTAGAAGTTTAATAGTGCATTTTACTCGCCCTTTCGTGCGCTGTGAGATGCCGCTTAGCCCAATACGCTATCTGAAATAGCAGCGACGTAAATTGAACAAATGTGATAGAATTTCACTGAATTCTTATATTAACCAAAATATAAAATGATCTAATCGGGTCTCTGATTGCCCTATCATAGAAGTTTAACAGTGCATTTTACTCGCCATTTCATGCGCTTTGAGATGCCGCTTAGACCAATACGCTATCTGAAATAGGAGCGACGTTAATTAAACAAATGTGATAGAACTTCGCTGAATTCTTATATTAACCATAATATAAAATGATCTAATCGGGTCTCTGATTGCCCTACCCTAGAAGTTTAATAGTGCATTTTACTCACCATTCTACGCGCTTTAAGTTGCCGCCTAGCCCAGTACGCTATCTGAAATAGGAGCGACGTAAATTGAACAAATGTGATAGAATTTCGCTGAATTCTTATATTAACCAAAATATGAAATGATCTTATCGGGTCTCTGATTGCCCTACCCTAGAAGTTTAATAGTGCATTTTACTCGCCCTTTCGTGCGCTGTGAGATGCCGCTTAGCCCAATACGCTATCTGAAATAGGAGCGACGTAAATTGAACAAATGTGATAGAATTTCGCTGAATTCTTATATTAACCAAAATATAAAATGATCTAATCGGGTCTCTGATTGCCCTACCCTAGAAGTTTAATAGTGCATTTTACTCGCCATTTCATGCGCTTTGAGATGCCTCTTAGCCCAATAAGCTATCTGAAATAGGAGCGACGTAAATTGAACAAATGTGATAGAATTTCGCTGAATTCTTATATTAACCAAAATATAAAATGATCTAATCGGGTCTCTGATTGCCCTATCATAGAAGTTTAACAGTGCATTTTACTCGCCATTCCACGCGCTTTAAGTTGCCGCCTAGCCCAGCACGCTATCTGAAATAGGAGCTACGTAAGTTGAACAAATGTCACAGAATTACGCTGAATTCTTATATTAACCGTAATATAAAATGATCTAATCGGGTCTCTGTTTGCCTTATCCTAGAAGTTTAATAGTGCATTTTACTCGTCAATCCATGCGCTTTGCGATGCCGCTTAGCCCAATAAGCTATCTGAAATAGGAGCGACGTAAATTGAACAAATGTGATAGAATTTCGCTGAATTCTTATATTAACCAAAATATAAAATGATCTAATCGGGTCTCTGATTGCCCTATCATAGAAGTTTAACAGTGCATTTTACTCGCCATTCCACGCGCTTTAAGTTGCCGCTTAGCCCAATACGCTATCTGAAATAGGAGCGACGTAAATTGAACAAATGTGATAGAATTTCGCTGAATTCTTATATTAACCAAAATATAAAATGATCTAATGGGGTCTCTGTTTGCCCTACCCTAGAAGTTTAATAGTGCATTTTACTCGCCATTTCTTGCGCTTTGAGATGCCACTTACCACAAGTCGCTATCTGAAATAGGAGCGACGTAAATTGAACAAATGTGATAGAATTTCGCTGAATTCTTATATTAACCAAAATATAAAATGATATAATCCGGTCTCTGTTTGCCCTACCCTAGTAGTTTAATAGTGCATTTTACGAGCCATTTCTTGCGCTTTGCGATGCCGCTTAGCCCAATAAGCTATCTGAAATAGGAGCGACGTAAATTGAACAAATGTGATAGAATTTCGCTGAATTCTTATATTAACCAAAATATAAAATGATCTAATCGGGTCTCTGATTGCCCTATCATAGAAGTTTAACAGTGCATTTTACTCGCCATTCCACGCGCTTTAAGTTGCCGCCTAGCCCAGCACGCTATCTGAAATAGGAGCTACGTAAGTTGAACAAATGTCACAGAATTACGCTGAATTCTTATATTAACCGTAATATAAAATGATCTAATCGGGTCTCTGTTTGCCTTATCCTAGAAGTTTAATAGTGCATTTTACTCGTCAATCCATGCGCTTTGCGATGCCGCTTAGCCCAATAAGCTATCTGAAATAGGAGCGACGTAAATTGAACAAATGTGATAGAATTTCGCTGAATTCTTATATTAACCAAAATATAAAATGATCTAATCGGGTCTCTGATTGCCCTATCATAGAAGTTTAACAGTGCATTTTACTCGCCATTCCACGCGCTTTAAGTTGCCGCTTAGCCCAATACGCTATCTGAAATAGGAGCGACGTAAATTGAACAAATGTGATAGAATTTCGCTGAATTCTTATATTAACCAAAATATAAAATGATCTAATGGGGTCTCTGTTTGCCCTACCCTAGAAGTTTAATAGTGCATTTTACTCGCCATTTCTTGCGCTTTGAGATGCCACTTACCACAAGTCGCTATCTGAAATAGGAGCGATGTAAATTGAACAAATGTGATAGAATTTCGCTGAATTCTTATATTAACCTTAATGTAAAATGATCTAATCGGGTCTTTGTTCGCCCTACCCAAGAAGTTTAATAGTGCATTTCGCTCGTCATTTCATGCGCTTTGCGATGCCGCTTAGCCCAATAAGCTATCTGAATTTGGAGCGACGTATATTGAACAAATGTGATAGAATTTCGCTGAATTCTTATATTAACCAAAATATGAAATGATCTAATCGGGTCTCTGATTGCCCTATCATAGAAGTTTAACAGTGCATTTTACTCGCCATTCCACGCGCTTTAAGTTGCCGCTTAGCCCAATACGCTATCTGAAATAGGAGCGACGTAAATTGAACAAATGTGATAGAATTTCGCTGAATTCTTATATTAACCAAAATATAAAATGATCTAATCGGGTCTCTGATTGCCCTACCCTAGAAGTTTAATAGTGCATTTTACTCACCATTTCATGCGCTTTGAGAGGCCGCTTAGCCCAGCACGCTATCCGAAATAGGAGCTACGTAAGTTGAACAAATGTCACAGAATTACGCTGAATTCTTATATTAACCGTAATTTAAAATGATCTAATCGGGTTTCTGTTTGCCTTATCCTAGAAGTTTAATAGTGCATTTTACTCGCCATTTCTTGCGCTTTGAGATGACGCTTAGCACAAGTCGCTATCTGAAATAGGAGCGACGTAAATTGAACAAATGTGATAGAATTTCGCTGAATTCTTATATTAACCGTAATATAAAATGATCTAATCGGGTCTCTGTTTGCCTTACCCTAGAAGTTTAATAGTGCATATTACTCGTCATTTCATGCGCTTTGAGATGCCGCTTAGCCCAATAGCTATCTGAAATAGGAGCGACGTAAATTGAACAAATGTGATAGAATTTCCCTGAAATCTTATATTAAAGAAAATATAAAATGATCTAAACGGGACTCTGATTGCCCTATCATAGAAGATTAGTAGTGCATTTTACTCGCCCTTCCACGCGCTTTAAGATGCCGCCTAGCCCAGTACAATATCTGAAATAGGAGCGACGAAAATTGAAAAAATGTGATAGAATTTCGCTGAATTCTTATATTAACCAAAATATAAAATGATCTAATGGGGTCTCTGTTTGCCCTACCCTAGAAGTTTAATAGTGCATTTTACTCGCCATTTCGTGTGCTTTGAGATGCCGCTTAGCCCAATACGCTATCTGAAATAGGAGCGACGTAAATTGAACAAATGTGATAGAATTTCGCTGAATTCTTATATTAACCGTAATATAAAATCATCTAATCGGGTCTCTGTTTGCCTTACCCTAGAAGTTTAATAGTGCATTTTACTCGCCATTTCATGCGCTTTAAGATGCCGCCTAGCCCAGTATGCTATCTGAAATAGGAACGACGTAAATTGAACAAATGTGATAGAATTTTGCTGAATTCTTAAATTAACCATAATATAAAATGATCTAATCTGGTCTCTGATTGCCCTACCCTAGAAGTTTAATAGTGCATTTTACTCGTCATTTCATGCGCTTTGAGATGCCGCTTAGCCCAATAAGCTGTCTGAAATAGGAGCGACGTAAATTGAACAAATGTAGTAGAAGTTCCCTGAATACTTATATTAACCTTAATGTAAAATGATCTAATCGGGTCTCTGTTCGCCCTGCCCTAGAAGTTTAATAGTGCATTTTACTCGCCATTTCTTGCGCTTTGGGATGCCGCTTAGCCCAATACGCTATCTGAAATAGGAGCGACGTAAATTGAACAAATGTGATAGAATTTCCCTGAAATGTTATAGTAAACAAAATATAAAATGATCTATTCGGAACTCTGATTGCCCTATCATAGAAGTTTAGTAGTGCATTTTACTCGCCGTTCCACGCGCTTTAAGATGCCGCCTAGCGCAGTGCGCTATCTGAAATAGGAGCGACGTTAGTTGAACAAATGTGATAGAATTACGCTGAATTCTTATATTAACCTAATATAAAATGATCTATTCGGGTCTCTGTTCGCCCTACCCTAGAAGTTTAATAGTGCATTTCACTCGCCATTCCATGCGCTTTGAGATGCCGCTTAGCCCAATACGCTATCTGAAATAGGAGCGACGTAAATTGAACAAATGTGATAGAATTTCGCTGGATTCTTATATTAACCAAAATATAAAATGATCTAATCGGGTGTCTGATTGCCCTACCCTAGAAGTTTAATAGTTCATTTTACTCGCCATTTCATGCGCTTTGAGATGCCGCTTAGCCCAATACGCTATCTGAAATAGGAGCGACGTAAATTAAACAAATGTGATAGAATTTCGCTGAATTCTTATATTAACCATAATATAAAATGATCTAATCGGGTCTCTGATTGCCCTACCCTAGAAGTTTAATAGTGCATTTTACTCACCATTCCACGCGCTTTAAGATGCCGCCTATCCGAGTACGCTATCTGAAATAGGAGCGACGTAAATTGAACAAATGTGATAGAATTTCCCTGAAATCTTATATTAACCGCAATATAAAATCATCTAATCGGGTCTCTGTTTGCCTTACCCTAGAAGTTTAATAGTGCATTTTACTCGCCATTCCACGCGCTTTAGGATGCCGCCTATCAGAGTACGCTATCTGAAATAGGAGCGACGTAAGTTGAACAAATGTGATAGAATAACGCTGAATTCTTATATTAACCGTAATATAAAATGGTCTAATCGGGTCTCCGTTTGCCTTATCCTAGAAGTTTAATAGCGCATTTTACTCGCCATTTCATGCGCATTGAGATGCCGCTTAGCCCAATACGCTATTTGAATTAGGAGCGATGTAAATTGAACAAATGTGATAGAATTTCGCTGAATTCTGTAATTAACCATAATATGAAATGACCTAATACGGTCTCCGTTCGCCCTACCCAAGAAGTTTAATAGTTCATTTCTCTCGTCATTTCATACGCTTTGAGATGCCGCTTAGCCCAATACGCTATCTGAAATAGGAGCGACGTAAATTGAACAAATGTGATAGAATTTCCCTGAAATCTTATATTAAACAATACATAAAATGATCTAAACGGGACTCTGATTGCCCTACCATAGAAGTTTAGTAGTGAATTTTACTCGCCCTTCCACGCGCTTTAAGATGCCGCCTAGCCCAATACGCTATCTGAAATAGGAGCGACGTAAATTGAACAAATGTGATAGAATTTCGCTGAATTCTTACATTAACCAAAATATAAAATGATCTAATCGGGTCTCTGATTGCCCTACCCTAGAAGTTTAATAGTGCATTTTACTCCCCATTTCATGCGCTTTGAGATGCCGCTTAGCCCAATACGCTATCTGAAATAGGAGCGACGTAAATTGAACAAATGTGATAGAATTACGCTGAATCCTTATATTAACCAAAATATAAAATGATCTAATCGGGTCTCTGATTGCCCTACCCTAGAAGTTTAATAGTGCATTTTACTCACCATTCCACGCGCTTTAAGATGCCGCCTATCCGAGTACGCTATCTGAAATAGGAGCGACGTAAATTGAACAAATGTGATAGAATTTCGCTGAATTCTTATATTAACCAAAATATGAAATGATCTAATCGGGTCTCTGATTGCCCTATCATAGAAGTTTAACAGTGCATTTTACTCGCCATTCCACGCGCTTTAAGTTGCCGCTTAGCCCAATACGCTATCTGAAATAGGAGCGACGTAAATTGAACAAATGTGATAGAATTTCGCTGAATTCTTATATTAACCAAAATATAAAATGATCTAATCGGGTCTCTGATTGCCCTACCCTAGAAGTTTAATAGTGCATTTTACTCGCCATTTCATGCGCTTTGAGATGCCGCTTAGCCCAGTACACTATCTGAAATAGGAGCGACGTAAATTGAAAAAATGTGATAGAATTTCCCTGAAATGTTATAGTAAACAAAATATAAAATGATCTATTCGTAACTCTGATTGCCCTATCATAGAAGTTTAGAAGTGCATTTTACTCGCCCTCCCACGCGCTTTAAGATGCCGCCTAGCCCAGTACGCTATCTGAAATAGGAGCGACGTTAGTTGAACAAATGTGATAGAATTACGCTGAATTCTTATATTAACCGTAATATAAAATGATCTATTCGGGTGGCTGTTCGCCATACCCTAGAAGTTTAATAGTGCATTTCACTGGCCATTCCATGTGCTTTGAGATGCCGCTTAGCCCAATACGCTATCTGAAATAGGAGCGACATAAATTGAACAAATGTGATAGAATTTCGCTGAATTCTTATATTAACCAAAATATGAAATGATCTTATCGGGTCTCTGATTGCCCTACCCTAGAAGTTTAATAGTGCATTTTACTCGCCCTTTCGTGCGCTGTGAGATGCCGCTTAGCCGAATACGCTATCTGAAATAGCAGCGACGTAAATTGAACAAATGTGATAGAATTTCACTGAATTCTTATATTAACCAAAATATAAAATGATCTAATCGGGTCTCTGATTGCCCTATCATAGAAGTTTAACAGTGCATTTTACTCGCCATTTCATGCGCTTTGAGATGCCGCTTAGACCAATACGCTATCTGAAATAGGAGCGACGTTAATTAAACAAATGTGATAGAACTTCGCTGAATTCTTATATTAACCATAATATAAAATGATCTAATCGGGTCTCTGATTGCCCTACCCTAGAAGTTTAATAGTGCATTTTACTCACCATTCTACGCGCTTTAAGTTGCCGCCTAGCCCAGTACGCTATCTGAAATAGGAGCGACGTAAATTGAACAAATGTGATAGAATTTCGCTGAATTCTTATATTAACCAAAATATGAAATGATCTTATCGGGTCTCTGATTGCCCTACCCTAGAAGTTTAATAGTGCATTTTACTCGCCCTTTCGTGCGCTGTGAGATGCCGCTTAGCCCAATACGCTATCTGAAATAGGAGCGACGTAAATTGAACAAATGTGATAGAATTTCGCTGAATTCTTATATTAACCAAAATATAAAATGATCTAATCGGGTCTCTGATTGCCCTACCCTAGAAGTTTAATAGTGCATTTTACTCGCCATTTCATGCGCTTTGAGATGCCGCTTAGACCAATACGCTATCTGAAATAGGAGCGACGTAAATTAAACAAATGTGATAGAACTTCGCTGAATTCTTATATTAACCATAATATAAAATGATCTAATCGGGTCTCTGATTGCCCTACCCTAGAAGTTTAATAGTGCATTTTACTCACCATTCCACGCGCTTTAAGTTGCCGCCCAGCCCAGTACGCTATCTGAAATAGGGGCTACGTAAGTTGAACAAATGTCACAGAATTACGCTGAATTCTTATATTAACCGTAATATAAAATGATCTAATCGGGTCTCTGTTTGCCTTATCCTAGAAGTTTAATAGTGCATTTTACTCGTCAATTCATGCGCTTTGCGATGCCGCTTAGCCCAATAAGCTATCTGAAATAGGAGTGACGTAAATTGAACAAATGTGATAGAATTTCGCTGAATTCTTATATTAACCAAAATATAAAATGATCTAATCGGGTCTCTGATTGCCCTATCATAGAAGTTTAACAGTGCATTTTACTCGCCATTCCACGCGGTTTAAGTTGCCGCGTAGCCCAGCACGCTATCTGAAATAGGAGCTACGTAAGTTGAACAAATGTCACAGAATTACGCTGAATTCTTATATTAACCGTAATATAAAATGATCTAAGCGGGTCTCTGTTTGCCTTATCCTAGAAGTTTAATAGTGCATTTTACTCGCCATTTCTTGCGCTTTGAGATGCCGCTTAGCCCAGTACGCTATCTGAAATAGGAGCGATGTAAATTGAACAAATGTGATAGAATTTCGATGAATTCATTTATTAACCAAAATATATATTGATCAAATCGGGTCTCTGATTGCCCTACCCTAGAAGTTTAATAGTGCATTTTACTCGCCATTTCATGCACTTTGAGATGCCGCTTAGCCCAATACGCTATCTGAAATAGGAGCGACGTAAATTGAATAAATGTGCTAGAATTTCGCTGAATACTTAAATTAACCATAATATAAAATGATCTAATGGGGTCTCTGTTTGCCCTACCCTAGAAGTTTAATAGTGCATTTTACTCGCCATTTCTTGCGCTTTGAGATGCCGCTTAGCACAAGTCGCTATCTGAAATAGGAGCGATGTAAATAGAACAAATGTGATAGAATTTCGCTGAATTCTTATATTAACCTTAATGTAAAATGATCTTATCGGGTCTTTGTTCGCCCTACCCAAGATGTTTAATAGTGCATTTCACTCGTCAATTCATGCGCTTTGCGATGCGGCTTAGCCCAATAAGCTATCTGAAATTGGAGCGACGTATATTGAACAAATGTGATAGAATTTCGCTGCATTCTTATATTAACCAAAATATAAAATGATCTAATCGGGTCTCTGATTGCCCTATCATAGAAGATTAATAGTGCATTTTACTCGCCATTCCACGCGCTTTAAGATGCCGCCCAGCCCAGTATGCTATCTGAAATAGGAACGACGTAAATTGAACAAATGTGATAGAAGTTCCCTGAATACTTATATTAACCTTAATGTAAAATGATCTAATCGGGTCTCTGTTCGCCCTGCCCTGGAAGTTTAATAGTGCATTTTACTCGCCATTTCATGCGCTTTGAAATGCCGCTTAGCCCAATACGCTATCTGAAATAGGAGCGACGTAAAATGAACAAATGTGATAGGATTTCGCTGAATTCTTAAATTAACCATAATATAAAATGATCTAATCGGGTCTCTATGTGCCCAACCCTAGAAGCTTAATAGTGCATTTTACTCGCCATTTCTTGCGCTTTGAGATGCCGCTTAGCACAGTACGCTATCTGAAATAGGAGCGACGTAAATTGAACAAATGTGATAGAATTTCGCTGAATCCTTAAATTAACCATAATATGAAATGACCTAATCGGGTCTCTGTTTGCCCTACCCTAGAAGTTTAATAGTGCATTTTACTCGCCATTTCTTGCGCTTTGTGATGCCGCTTAGCACAAGTCGCTATCTGAAATAGGAGCGATGTAAATTGAACAAATGTGATAGAATTTCGCTGAATTCTTATATTAACCTTAATGTAAAATGATCTAATCGGGTCTTTGTTCGCCCTACCCAAGAAGTTTAATAGTGCATTTCACTCGACAGTTCATGCGCTTTGCGATGCCGCTTAGCCCAATAAGCTATCTGAAATTGGAGCGACGTATATTGAACAAATGTGATAGAATTTCGCTGAATTCTTATATTAACCAAAATATAAAATGATCTGATCGGGTCTCTGATTGCCCTATCATAGAAGTTTAATAGTGCATTTTACTCGCCATTCCACGCCCTTTAAGATGCCGCCTAGCCCAGTACGCTATCTGAAATAGGAGCAACGTAAGTTGAACGAATGTGACAGAATTACGCTGATTTCTTATATTAACCGTAATATAAAATGATCTAATTGGGTCTCTGTTTAACTTATCCTAGAAGTTTAATAGTGCATTTTACTCGCCATTTCATGCGCTTTGAGATGCCTCATCGCCCAATACGCTATCTGAAATAGGAGCGACGTAAATTGAACAAATGTGATAGAATTTCGCTGAATTCTTATATTAACCAAAGTATAAAATGATCTAATCCGGTCTCTGTTTGCCCTACCCTAGAAGTTTAATAGTGCATTTTACGAGCCATTTCTTGCGCTTTGAGATGCAGCTTAGCCCAATACGCTATCTGAAATAGGAGCGACGTAAATTGAACAAATGTGATAGAATTTCGCTGAATTCTTATTTTAACCTTAATGTAAAATGATCTAATCGGGTCTTTGTTCGCCCTACCCTAGAAGTTTAACAGTGCATTTCACTCGTCTTTCATGCGCTCTGAGTTGCCGCTTAGCCCAATAAGCAATCTGAAATAGGAGCGACGTAAATTGAACAAATGTGATAGAACTTCGCTGAATTCTTATATTAACCGTAATATAAAATGATCTGATCGGGTCTCTGCTTGCCCCACCCTAGAAGTTTAATAGTGCATTTTACTCGCCCTTTCGTGCACTGCGAGATGCCGCTTAGCCCAATACGCTATCTGAAATAGGAGCGACGTAAATTGAACAAATGTGATAGAATTTCGCTGAATTCTTAAATTAACCATAATATAAAATAATCTAATGGGGTCTCTGTTTGCCCTACCCTAGAAGTTTAATAGTGCATTTTACTCGCCATTTCTTGCGCTTTGAGATGCCGCTCAGCACAAGTCGCTATCTGAAATAGGAGCGATGTAAATTGAACAAATGTGATAGAATTTCGCTGAATTCTTATATTAACCAAAATATAAAATGATCTAATCCGGTCTCTGTTCGCCCTACCCTAGAAGTTTAACAGTGCATTTCACTCGTCTTTCATGCGCTCTGAGTTGCCGCTTAGCCCAATAAGCTATCTGAAATAGGAGCGACGTAAATTGAACAAATGTGATAGAACTTCGCTGAATTATTATATTAACCGTAATATAAAATGATCTGATCGGGTCTCTGCTTGCCCCACCCTAGAAGTTTAACAGTGCATTTTACTCGCCTTTTCGTGCGCATTGAGATGCCGCTTAGCCCAATACGCTATCTGAAATATCAGCGACGTAAATTGAACAAATGTGATAGAATTACGCTGAATTCTTATATTAACCGTAATATAAAATGATCTGATCGGGTCTCTGTTTGCCCTATCATCGATGTTAAATAGTGAATTTCACTCGCCATTCCACGCGCATTAAGATGCCGCCTAGCCCAGTACCCTATCTGAAATAGGAGCGACGTAAATTGAACAAATGTGACAGAATTTTGCTGAATTCTTAAATTAACCATAATAAAAAATGATCTAATCGGGTCTCTGTTTGCCCTACCGTAGAAGTTTAATAGTGCATTTTACTCGCCATTTCATGCGCTTTGAGATGCCGCTTATTCCAATACGCTATCTGAAATAGGGGCGACGTAAATTGAACAAATGTGATAGAATTTCCCTGAATTCTTATATTAACCCAAATATAAAATGATCTAATCGGGTCTCTGATTGCCCTATCATCGATGTTAAATAGTGAATTTCACTCGCCATTCCACGCGCATTAAGATGCCGCCTAGCCCAGTACCCTATCTGAAATAGGAGCGACGTAAATTGAACAAATGTGACAGAATTTTGCTGAATTCTTAAATTAACCATAATAAAAAATGATCTAATCGGGTCTCTGTTTGCCCTACCGTAGAAGTTTAATAGTGCATTTTACTCGCCATTTCATGCGCTTTGAGATGTCGCTTAGCCCGTTACGCTATCTTAAATAGGTGCGACGTAAGTTGAACAAATGTGATAGAATTCCGCTGCATTCTTATATTAACCGTCATATAAAATGATCTAATCGGGACTCTGTTTGGCTTATCCTAGAAGTTTAATAGTGCATTTTACTCGCCATTTCATGCGCTTTGAGATACCGCTTAGCCCGATACGCTATCTTAAATAGGAGCGACGTAAGTTGAACAAATGTGATAGAATTACGCTGCATTCTTATATTAACTGTAATATAAAATGATCCAATCGGGTCTCTGTTTGCCTTACCCTAGAAGATTAATAGTGCATTTTACTCGCCATTTCATGCGCTTTGAGATGCCGCTTAGCCCAATACGCTATCTGAAATAGGAGCGACGTAAATAGAACAAATGTGGTAGAATTTCGCTGAATTCTCAAATTAACTATAATATAAAAGTATCTAATCGGGTCTCTGTTTGCCCTACCATGGAAGTTTAATAGTGCATTTTATTCGCCATTTCATGCGCTTTGAGATGCCGCTTAGCCCAATACGCTTTCTGAAATAGGAGCGACGTAAATTGAACAAATGTGATAGAATTTTTCTGAATTGTTAAATTAACCATAATATAAAATGATCTAATCTGGTCTCTGATTGCCCTACCCTAGAAGTTTAATAGTGCATTTTACTCGCCATTTCTTGCGCTTTGAGATGCCGCTTAGCCCAATACGCTATCTGAAATAGGAGCGACGTAAATTGAACAAATGTGATAGAATTTCGCTGAATTCTTATATTAACCAAAATATAAAATGATGTAATCGGGTCTCTGATTGCCCTATCATAGAAGTTTAACAGTGCATTTTACTCGCCATTCCACGCGCTTTAAGATGCCGCTGAGCCCAATACGCTATCTGAAATAGGAGCGATGTAAATTGAACAAATGTGATAGAATTTTGCTGAATTCTTAAATTAACCATAATATAAAATGATGTAATGGGGTCTCTGTTCGCCCTACCCAAGCAGTTTAATAGTACATTTCTCTCGTCATTTCATGCGCTTTGAGATGTCGCTTAGCCCAATAGCTATCTGAAATAGGAGCGTCGTAAATTAAACAAATGTGATAGAATTTCCCTGAAATCTTATATTAACCGCAATATAAAATCATCTAATCGGGTCTCTGTTTGCCCCACCCTAGAAGTTTAATAGTGCATTTTACTCGCCCTTTCGTGCGCTGCGAGATGCCGCTTAGCCCAATACGCTATCTGAAATAGGAGCGACGTAAATTGAACAAATGTGATAGAATTTCGCTGAATTCTTAAATTAACCATAATATAAAATGATCTAATGGGGTCTCTGTTTGCCCTACCCTAGAAGTTTAATAGTGCATTTTACTCGCCATTTCTTGCGCTTTGAGATGCCGCTTAGCACAAGTCGCCATCTGAAATAGGAGCGATGTAAATTGAACAAATGTGATAGAATTTCGCTGAATTCTTATATTAACCAAAATATAAAATGATCTAATCCGGTCTCTGTTTGCCCTACCCTAGAAGTTTAATAGTGCATTTTACGAGCCATTTCTTGCTCTTTGCGATGCAGCTTAGCCCAATACGCTATCTGAAATAGGAGCGACGTAAATTGAACAAATGTGATAGAATTTCGCTGAATTCTTATTTTAACCTTAATGTAAAATGATCTAATCGGGTCTTTGTTCGCCCTACCCTAGAAGTTTAACAGTGCATTTCTCTCGTCTTTCATGCGCTCTGAGTTGCCGCTTAGCCCAATACGCTATCTGAAATAGGAGCGACGTAAATTGAACAAATGTGATAGAATTTCGCTGAATTCTTATATTAACCGTAATATAAAATGATCTAATCGGGTCTCTGATTGCCCTATCATAGAAGATTAATAGTGCATTTTACTCGCCATTCCACGCGCTTTAAGATGCCGCCCAGCCCAGTATGCTATCTGAAATAGGAACGACGTAAATAGAACAAATGTGATAGAATTTTGCTGAATTCTTAAATTAACCATAACATAAAATGATCTAATCGGGTCTCTGATTGAACTACCCTAGAAGTTTAATAGTGCATTTACTCGTCATTTCATGCGCTTTGAGATGCCGCTTAGCCCAATAAGCTGTCTGAAATAGGAGCGACGTAAATTGAACAAATGTGATAGAAGTTCCCTGAATACTTATATTAACCTTAATGTAAAATGATCTAATCGGGTCTCTGTTCGCCCTGCCCTAGAAGTTTAATAGTGCATTTTACTCGCCATTTCATGCGCTTTGAAATGCCGCTTTAGCCCCAATACGCTATCTGAAATAGGAGCGACGTAAAATGAACAAATGTGATACGATTTCGCTGAATTCTTAAATTAACCATAATATAAAATGATCTAATCGGATCTCTATGTGCCCAGCCCTAGAAGCTTAATAGTGCATTTTACTCGCCATTTCTTGCTCTTTGAGATGCCGCTTAGCCCAATACGCTATCTGAAATAGGAGCGACGTAAATTGAACGAATGTGATAGAATTTCCTTGAAATCTTATATTAAACAATACATAAAATGATCTAAACGGGACTCTGATTGCCCTACCATAGAAGTTTAGAAGTGAATTTTACTCGCCCTTCCACGCGCTTTAAGATGCCGCTTAGCCCAATAAGCTGTCTGAAATAGGAGCGACGTAAAATGAACAAATGTGATACGATTTCGCTGAATTCTTAAATTAACCATAATATAAAATGATCTAATCGGATCTCTATGTGCCCAGCCCTAGAAGCTTAATAGTGCATTTTACTCGCCATTTCTTGCTCTTTGAGATGCCGCTTAGCCCAATACGCTATCTGAAATAGGAGCGACGTAAATTGAACAAATGTGATAGAATTTCGCTGGATTCTTATATTAACCAAAATATAAAATGATCTAATCGGGTGTCTGATTGCCCTACCCTAGAAGTTTAATAGTGCATTTTACTCGCCATTCCACGCGCTTTAGAATGCCGCCTATCAGAGTACGCTATCTGAAATAGGAGCGACGTAAGTTGAACAAATGTGATAGAATAACGCTGAATTCTTATATTAACCGTAATATAAAATGGTCTAATCGGGTCTCCGGTTGCCTTATCCTAGAAGTTTAATAGTGCATTTTACTCGCCATTTCATGCGCATTGAGATGCCGCTTAGCCCAATACGCTATTTGAATTAGGAGCGATGTAAATTGGACAAATGTGATAGAATTTCGCTGAATTCTGTAATTAACCATAATATGAAATGACCTAATCCGGTCTCTGATTGCCCTATCATAGAAGTTTAATAGTGCATTTTACTCGCCATTCCACGCGCTTTAAGATGCCGCATAGCCCAGTATGCTATCTGAAATAGGAACGACGTAAATTGAACAAATGTGATAGAATTTTTCTGAATTCTTAAATTAACCATAATATAAAACGATCTAATCTGGTCTCTGATTGCCCTACCCTAGATGTTTAATAGTGCATTTTACGAGCCATTTCTTGCGCTTTGAGATGCAGCTTAGCCCAATACGCTATCTGAAATAGGAGCGACGTAAATTGAACAAATGTGATAGAATTTCGCTGAATTCTTTTATTTACCATAATGTTAAATGATCTAATCGGGTCTCTGTTCGCCCTAGCGTACAAGCTTAATAGTGCATTTTATTCGTCATTTCATGCGCTTTGAGATGCCGCTTAGCCCAATAGCTATCTGAAATAGGAGCGACGTAAATTGAACAAATGTGATAGAATTACGCTGAATTCTTATATTAACCAAAATATAAAATGATCTAATCGGGTCTCTGATTGCCCTACCCTAGAAGTTTAATAGTGCATTTTACGAGCCATTTCTTGCGCTTTGAGATGCAGCTTAGCCCAATACGCTATCTGAAATAGGAGCGACGTAAATTGAACAAATGTGATTGAATTTTGCTGAATTCTTATATTAACCATAATATAAAATGATGTAATCGGGTCTCTGTTCGCCCTACCCAAGAAGTTTAATAGTACATTTCTCTCGTCATTTCATGCGCTTTGAGATGCCGCTTAGCCCAATACGCTATCTGAAATAGGAGCGACGTAAATTGAACAAATGTGATAGAATTTCCCTGAAATCTTATATTAAAGAAAATATAAAATGATCTAAACGGGACTCTGATTGCCCTATCATAGAAGTTTAGTAGTGCATTTTACTCGCCCTTCCACGCGCTTTAAGATGCCGCCTAGCCCAGTACAATATCTGAAATAGGAGCGACGAAAATTGAAAAAATGTGATAGAATTTCGCTGAATTCTTATATTAACCAAAATATAAAATGATCTAATGGGGTCTCTGTTTGCCCTACCCTAGAAGTTTAATAGTGCATTTTACTCGCCCTTTCGTGCGCTTTGAGATGCCGCTTAGCCCAATACGCTATCTGAAATAGGAGCGACGTAAATTGAACGAATGTGATAGAATTTCGCTGAATTCTTATATTAACCGTAATATAAAATCATCTAATCGGGTCTCTGTTTGCCTTACCCTAGAAGTTTAATAGTGCATTTTACTCGCCATTTCATGCGCTTTAAGATGCCGCCTAGCCCAGTATGCTATCTGAAATAGGAACGACGTAAATTGAACAAATGTGATAGAATTTTGCTGAATTCTTAATTAACCATAATATAAAATGGATCTAATCGGGTCTCTGATTGCCCTACCCTAGAAGTTTAATAGTGCATTTTACTCGTCATTTCATGCGCTTTGAGATGCCGCTTAGCCCAATAAGCTGTCTGAAATAGGAGCGACGTAAATTGAACAAATGTGATAGAAGTTCCCTGAATACTTATATTAACCTTAATGTAAAATGATCTAATCGGGTCTCTGTTCGCCCTGCCCTAGAAGTTAATAGTGCATTTTACTCGCCATTTCTTGCGCTTTGGGATGCCGCTTAGCCCAATACGCTATCTGAAATAGGAGCGACGTAAATTGAACAAATGTGATAGAATTTCCCTGAAATGTTATAGTAAACAAAATATAAAAATGATCTATTCGGAACTCTGATTGCCCTATCATAGAAGTTTAGTAGTGCATTTTACTCGCCGTTCCACGCGCTTTAAGATGCCGCCTAGCGCAGTACGCTATCTGAAATAGGAGCGACGTTAGTTGAACAAATGTGATAGAATTACGCTGAATTCTTATATTAACCGTAATATAAAATGATCTATTCGGGTCTCTGTTCGCCCTACCCTAGAAGTTTAATAGTGCATTTCACTCGCCATTCCATGCGCTTTGAGATGCCGCTTAGCCCAATACGCTATCTGAAATAGGAGCGACGTAAATTGAACAAATGTGATAGAATTTCGCTGGATTCTTATATTAACCAAAATATAAAATGATCTAATCGGGTGTCTGATTGCCCTACCCTAGAAGTTTAATAGTTCATTTTACTCGCCATTTCATGCGCTTTGAGATGCCGCTTAGCCCAATACGCTATCTGAAATAGGAGCGACGTAAATTAAACAAATGTGATAGAATTTCGCTGAATTCTTATATTAACCATAATATAAAATGATCTAATCGGGTCTCTGATTGCCCTACCCCTAGAAGTTTAATAGTGCATTTTACTCTCCATTCCACGCGCTTTAAGATGCCGCCTATCCGAGTACGCTATCTGAAATAGGAGCGACGTAAATTGAACAAATGTGATAGAATTTCCCTGAAATCTTATATTAACCGCAATATAAAATCATCTAATCGGGTCTCTGTTTGCCTTACCCTAGAAGTTTAATAGTGCATTTTACTCGCCATTCCACGCGCTTTAGGATGCCGCCTATCAGAGTACGCTATCTGAAATAGGAGCGACGTAAGTTGAACAAATGTGATAGAATAACGCTGAATTCTTATATTAACCGTAATATAAAATGGTCTAATCGGGTCTCCGTTTGCCTTATCCTAGAAGTTTAATAGCGCATTTTACTCGCCATTTCATGCGCATTGAGATGCCGCTTAGCCCAATATGCTATTTGAATTAGGAGCGATGTAAATTGAACAAATGGGATAGAATTTCGCTGAATTCTGTAATTAACCATAATATGAAATGACCTAATACGGTCTCCGTTCGCCCTACCCAAGAAGTTTAATAGTTCATTTCTCTCGTCATTTCATACGCTTTGAGATGCCGCTTAGCCCAATACGCTATCTGAAATAGGAGCGACGTAAATTGAACAAATGTGATAGAATTTCCCTGAAATCTTATATTAAACAATACATAAAATGATCTAAACGGGACTCTGATTGCCCTACCATAGAAGTTTAGTAGTGAATTTTACTCGCCCTTCCACGCGCTTTAAGATGCCGCCTAGCCCAATACCCTATCTGAAACAGGAGCGACGTAAATTGAACAAATGTGATAGAATTTCGCTGAATTCTTACATTAACCAAAATATAAAATGATCTAATCGGGTCTCTGATTGCCCTACCCTAGAAGTTTAATAGTGCATTTTACTCCCCATTTCATGCGCTTTGAGATGCCGCTTAGCCCAATACGCTATCTGAAATAGGAGCGACGTAAATTGAACAAATGTGATAGAATTACGCTGAATCCTTATATTAACCAAAATATAAAATGATCTAATCGGGTCTCTGATTGCCCTATCATAGAAGTTTAATAGTGCATTTTACTCGCCATTCCACGCGCTTTAAGATGCCGCCTAGCCCAGTATGCTATCTGCAATAGGAACGACGTAAATTGAACAAATGTGATAGAATTTTGCTGAATTCTTATATTAACCATAATATAAAATGATGTAATCTGGTCTCTGATTGCCCTACCCTAGAAGTTTAATAGTGCATTTTACGAGCCATTTCTTGCGCTTTGAGATGCAGCTTAGCCCAATACGCTATCTGAAATAGGAGCGACGTAAATTGAACAAATGTGATAGAATTTTGCTGATTTCTTAAATTAACCATAATATAAAATGATGTAATCGGGTCTCTGTTCGCCCTACCCAAGAAGTTTAATAGTACATTTCTCTCGTCATTTCATGCGCTTTGAGATGCCGCTTAGCCCAATAGCTATCTGAAATAGGAGCGACGTAAATTGAACAAATGTGATAGAATTTCCCTGAAATCTTATATTAAAGAAAATATAAAATGATCTAAACGGGACTCTGATTGCCCTATCATAGAAGTTTAGTAGTGCATTTTACTCGCCCTTCCACGCGCTTTAAGATGCCGCCTAGCCCAGTACACTATCTGAAATAGGAGCGACGAAAATTGAAAAAATGTGATAGAATTTCGCTGAATTCTTATATTAACCAAAATATAAAATGATCTAATGGGGTCTCTGTTTGCCCTACCCTAGAAGTTTAATAGTGCATTTTACTCGCCCTTTCGTGCGCTTTGAGATGCCGCTTAGCCCAATACGCTATCTGAAATAGGAGCGACGTAAATTGAACAAATGTGATAGAATTTCGCTGAATTCTTATATTAACCGTAATATAAAATCATCTAATCGGGTCTCTGTTTGCCTTACACTAGAAGTTTAATAGTGCATTTTACTCGCCATTTCATGCGCTTTAAGATGCCGCCTAGCCCAGTATGCTATCTGAAATAGGAACGACGTAAATTGAACAAATGTGATAGAATTTTGCTGAATTCTTAAATTAACCATAATATAAAATGATCTAATCGGGTCTCTGATTGCCCTACCCTAGAAGTTTAATAGAGCATTTTACTCGTCATTTCATGCGCTTTGAGATGCCGCTTAGCCCAATAAGCTGTCTGAAATAGGAGCGACGTAAATTGAACAAATGTGATAGAAGTTCCCTGAATACTTATATTAACCTTAATGTAAAATGATCTAATCGGGTCTCTGTTCGCCCTGCCCTAGAAGTTTAATAGTGCATTTTACTCGCCATTTCATGCGCTTTGAGATGCCGCTTAGCCCAATACGCTATCTGAAATAGGAGCGACGTAAAATGAACAAATGTGATAGGATTTCGCTGAATTCTTAAATTAAGCATAATATAAAATGATCTAATCGGGTCTCTATGTGCCCAACCCTAGAAGCTTAATAGTGCATTTACTCGCCATTTCCTGCGCTTTGAGATGCCGCTTAGCCCAATACGCTATCTGAAATAGGAGCGACGTAAATTGAACAAATGTGATAGAATTTCACTGAAATGTTATAGTAAACAAAATATAAAATGATCTATTCGGAACTCTGATTGCCCTATCATAGAAGTTTAGCAGTGCATTTTACTCGCCCTTCCACGCGCTTTAAGATGCCGCCTAGCGCAGTACGCTATCTGAAATAGGAGCGACGTTATTTGAGCAAATGTGATAGAATTACGCTGAATTCTTATATTAACCGTAATATAAAATGATCTATTCGGGTCTCTGTTCGCCCTACCCTATAAGTTTAATAGTGCCTTTCACTCGCCATTCCATGCTCTTTGAGATGCCGCTTAGCCCAAAACGCTATCTGAAATAGGAGCGACGTAAATAGAACAAATGTGATAGAATTTCGCTGAATTCTTATATTAACCAAAATATAAAATGATCTTATCGTGTCTCTGATTGCCCTACCCTAGAAGTTTAATAGTGCATTTTACTCGCCCTTTCGTGCGCTTTGAGATGCCGCTTAGCCTAATACGCTATCTGAAATAGGAGCGACGTAAATTGAACAAATGTGATAAAATTTCGCTGGATTCTTATAGTAACCAAAATATAAAATGATATAATCGGGTCTCTGATTGCCCTATCATAGAAGTTTAATAGTGCATTTTACTCGCCATTCCACGCGCTTTAAGTTGCCGCCTAGCCCAGTACGCTATCTGAAATAGGAACTACGTAAGTTGAACGAATGTCACAGAATAACGCTGAATTCTTATGTTAACCGTAATATAAAATGATCTGATCGGGTCTCTGTTTGCCTTATCCTAGAAGTTTAATAGTGCATTTTACACGCCATTTCATGCGCTTTGAGATGCCGCTTAGCCCAATACGCTATCTGAAATAGGAGCGACGTAAATTGAACAAATGTGATAGAATTTCGCTGAATTCTTATATTAACCAAAATATAAAATGATCTAATCGGGTCTCTGATTGCCCTACCCTAGAAGTTTAATAGTGCATTTTACTCCCCATTTCATGCGCTTTGAGATGCCGCTTAGCCCAATACGCTATCTGAAATAGGAGCGACGTAAATTAAACAAATGTGATAGAATTTCGCTGAATTCTTATATTAACCAAAATATAAAATGATCTAACCGGGTCTCTGATTGCCCTATCATAGAAGTTTAATAGTACATTTTACTCGCCACTCCACGCGCTTTAAGATGCCGCATATCCGAGTACGCTATCTGAAATAGGAGGGACGTAAATTGAACAAATGTGTTAGAATTTTGCTGAATTCTTAAATTAACCATAATATAAAATGATATAATCGGGTCTCTGATTGCCCTACCCTAGAAGTTTAGTAGTGCATTTTACTCGCCATTTCATGCGCCTTGGGATGCCGCTTATCCCAATACGCTATCTGAAATAGGAGCGACGTAAATTGAACAAATGTGATAGAATTTCGCTGAATTCTTATATTAACCAAAATATAAAATGATCTAAGCGGGTCTCTGATTGCCCTATCATAGAAGCTTAATAGTGCATTTTACTCGCCATTCCACGCGCTTTATGTTGCCGCCTAGCCCAGTACGCTATCTGAAATAGGAGCTACGTAAGTTGAACAAATGTCACACAATTACGCTGAATTCTTATATTAACCGTAATATAAAATGATCTAATCGCGTCTCTGTTTGCCTTATCCTAGAAGTTCAATAGTGCATTTTACTCGTCAATTCATGCGCTTTGCGGTGCCGCTTAGCCCAATAAGCTATCTGAAATAGGAGCGACGTAAATTGAACAAATGTGATAGAATTTCGCTGAATTGATAAATTAACCATAATATAAAATGATCTGATCGAGTCTCTGTTTGCCCTACCCTAGAAGTTTAATAGTGCATTTTACTTGTCATTCCGCGCGCTTTAAGATGCCGCTTAGCCCGATACGCTATCTGAAATAGGAGCGACGTAAATTGAACAAATGTGATAGAATTTCCCTGAAATCTTATATTAAAGAAAATATAAAATGATCTAAACGGGACTCTGATTGCCCTATCATAGAAGATTAGTAGTGCATTTTACTCGCCCTTCCACGCGCTTTAAGATGCCGCCTAGCCCAGTACAATATCTGAAATAGGAGCGACGAAAATTGAAAAAATGTGATAGAATTTCGCTGAATTCTTATATTAACCAAAATATAAAATGATCTAATGGGGTCTCTGTTTGCCCTACCCTAGAAGTTTAATAGTGCATTTTACTCGCCCTTTCGTGCGCTTTGAGATGCCGCTTAGCCCAATACGCTATCTGAAATAGGAGCGACGTAAATTGAACAAATGTGATAGAATTTCGCTGAATTCTTATATTAACCGTAATATAAAATCATCTAATCGGGTCTCTGTTTGCCTTACCCTAGAAGTTTAATAGTGCATTTGACTCGCCATTTCATGCGCTTTAAGATGCCGCCTAGCCCAGTATGCTATCTGAAATAGGAACGACGTAAATTGAACAAATGTGATAGAATTTTGCTGAATTCTTAAATTAACCATAATATAAAATGATCTAATCGGGTCTCTGATTGCCCTACCCTAGAAGTTTAATAGTGCATTTTACTCGTCATTTCATGCGCTTTGAGATGCCGCTTAGCCCAATAAGCTGTCTGAAATAGGAGCGACGTAAATTGAACAAATGTGATAGAAGTTCCCTGAATACTTATATTAACCGTAATGTAAAATGATCTAATCGGGTCTCTGTTCGCCCTGCCCTAGAAGTTTAATAGTGCATTTTACTCGCCATTTCTTGCGCTTTGGGATGCCGCTTAGCCCAATACGCTATCTGAAATAGGAGCGACGTAAATTGAACAAATGTGATAGAATTTCCCTGAAATGTTATAGTAAACAAAATATAAAATGATCTATTCGGAACTCTGATTGCCCTATCATAGAAGTTTAGTAGTGCATTTTACTCGCCGTTCCACGCGCTTTAAGATGCCGCCTAGCGCAGTACGCTATCTGAAATAGGAGCGACGTTAGTTGAACAAATGTGATAGAATTACGCTGAATTCTTATATTAACCTAATATAAAATGATCTATTCGGGTCTCTGTTCGCCCTACCCTAGAAGTTTAATAGTGCATTTCACTCGCCATTCCATGCGCTTTGAGATGCCGCTTAGCCCAATACGCTATCTGAAATAGGAGCGACGTAAATTGAACAAATGTGATAGAATTTCGCTGGATTCTTATATTAACCAAAATATAAAATGATCTAATCGGGTGTCTGATTGCCCTACCCTAGAAGTTTAATAGTTCATTTTACTCGCCATTTCATGCGCTTTGAGATGCCGCTTAGCCCAATACGCTATCTGAAATAGGAGCGACGTAAATTAAACAAATGTGATAGAATTTCGCTGAATTCTTATATTAACCAAAATATAAAATGATCTAACCGGGTCTCTGATTGCCCTATCATAGAAGTTTAATAGTGCATTTTACTCACCATTCCACGCGCTTTAAGATGCCGCCTATCCGAGTACGCTATCTGAAATAGGAGCGACGTAAATTGAACAAATGTGATAGAATTTCCCTGAAATCTTATATTAACCGCAATATAAAATCATCTAATCGGGTCTCTGTTTGCCTTACCCTAGAAGTTTAATAGTGCATTTTACTCGCCATTCCACGCGCTTTAGGATGCCGCCTATCAGAGTACGCTATCTGAAATAGGAGCGACGTAAGTTGAACAAATGTGATAGAATAACGCTGAATTCTTATATTAACCGTAATACAAAATGGTCTAATCGGGTCTCCGTTTGCCTTATCCTAGAAGTTTAATAGCGCATTTTACTCGCCATTTCATGCGCATTGAGATGCCGCTTAGCCCAATACGCTATTTGAATTAGGAGCGATGTAAACTGAACAAATGTGATAGAATTTCGCTGAATTCTGTAATTAACCATAATATGAAATGACCTAATACGGTCTCCGTTCGCCCTACCCAAGAAGTTTAATAGTTCATTTCTCTCGTCATTTCATACGCTTTGAGATGCCGCTTAGCCCAATACGCTATCTGAAGTAGGAGCGACGTAAATTGAACAAATGTGATAGAATTTCCCTGAAATCTTATATTAAACAATACATAAAATGATCTAAACGGGACTCTGATTGCCCTACCATAGAAGTTTAGTAGTGAATTTTACTCGCCCTTCCACGCGCTTTAAGATGCCGCCTAGCCCAATACGCTATCTGAAATAGGAGCGACGTAAATTGAACAAATGTGATAGAATTTCGCTGAATTCTTACATTAACCAAAATATAAAATGATCTAATCGGGTCTCTGATTGCCCTACCCTAGAAGTTTAATAGTGCATTTTACTCCCCATTTCATGCGCTTTGAGATGCCGCTTAGCCCAATACGCTATCTGAAATAGGAGCGACGTAAATTGAACAAATGTGATAGAATTACGCTGAATCCTTATATTAACCAAAATATAAAATGATCTAATCGGGTCTCTGATTGCCCTATCATAGAAGTTTAATAGTGCATTTTACTCGCCCTTTCGTGCGCTTTGAGATGCCGCTTAACCCAATACGCTATCTGAAATAGGAGCGACGTAAATTGAACAAATGTGATAGAATTTCACTGAAATGTTATAGTAAACAAAATATAAAATGATCTATTCGGAACTCTGATTGCCCTATCATAGAAGTTTAGTAGTGCATTTTACTCGCCCTTCCACGCGCTTTAAGATGCCGCCTAGCGCAGTACGCTATCTGAAATAGGAGCGACGTTAGTTGAGCAAATGTGATAGAATTACGCTGAATTCTTATATTAACCGTAATATAAAATGATCTATTCGGGTCTCTGTTCGCCCTACCCTATAAGTTTAATAGTGCCTTTCACTCGCCATTCTATGCTCTTTGAGATGCCGCTTAGCCCAAAACGCTATCTGAAATAGGAGCGACGTAAATAGAACAAATGTGATAGAATTTCGCTGAATTCTTATATTAACCAAAATATAAAATGATCTTATCATGTCTCTGATTGCCCTACCCTAGAAGTTTAATAGTGCATTTTACTCGCCCTTTCGTGCGCTTTGAGATGCCGCTTAGCCTAATACGCTATCTGAAATAGGAGCGACGTAAATTGAACAAATGTGATAAAATTTCGCTGGATTCTTATAGTAACCAAAATATAAAATGATATAATCGGGTCTCTGATTGCCCTATCATAGAAGTTTAATAGTGCATTTTACTCGCCATTCCACGCGCTTTAAGTTGCCGCCTAGCCCAGTACGCTATCTGAAATAGGAACTACGTAAGTTGAACGAATGTCACAGAATAACGCTGAATTCTTATGTTAACCGTAATATAAAATGATCTGATCGGGTCTCTGTTTGCCTTATCCTAGAAGTTTAATAGTGCATTTTACACGCCATTTCATGCGCTTTGAGATGCCGCTTAGCCCAATACGCTATCTGAAATAGGAGCGACGTAAATTGAACAAATGTGATAGAATTTCGCTGAATTCTTATATTAACCAAAATATAAAATGATCTAATCGGGTCTCTGATTGCCCTACCCTAGAAGTTTAATAGTGCATTTTACTCCCCATTTCATGCGCTTTGAGATGCCGCTTAGCCCAATACGCTATCTGAAATAGGAGCGACGTAAATTAAACAAATGTGATAGAATTTCGCTGAATTCTTATATTAACCAAAATATAAAATGATCTAACCGGGTCTCTGATTGCCCTATCATAGAAGTTTAATAGTACATTTTACTCGCCACTCCACGCGCTTTAAGATGCCGCATATCCGAGTACGCTATCTGAAATAGGAGGGCCGTAAATTGAACAAATGTGTTAGAATTTTGCTGAATTCTTAAATTAACCATAATATAAAATGATATAATCGGGTCTCTGATTGCCCTACCCTAGAAGTTTAGTAGTGCATTTTACTCGCCATTTCATGCGCCTTGAGATGCCGCTTATCCCAATACGCTATCTGAAATAGGAGCGACGTAAATTGAACAAATGTGATAGAATTTCGCTGAATTCTTATATTAACCAAAATATAAAATGATCTAAGCGGGTCTCTGATTGCCCTATCATAGAAGCTTAATAGTGCATTTTACTCGCCATTCCACGCGCTTTATGTTGCCGCCTAGCCCAGTACGCTATCTGAAATAGGAGCTACGTAAGTTGAACAAATGTCACAGAATTACGCTGAATTCTTATATTAACCGTAATATAAAATGATCTAATCGGGTCTCTGTTTGCCTTATCCTAGAAGTTCAATAGTGCATTTTACTCGTCAATTCATGCGCTTTGCGGTGCCGCTTAGCCCAATAAGCTATCTGAAATAGGAGCGACGTAAATTGAACAAATGTGATAGAATTTCGCTGAATTGATAAATTAACCATAATATAAAATGATCTGATCGAGTCTCTGTTTGCCCTACCCTAGAAGTTTAATAGTGCATTTTACTTGTCATTCCGCGCGCTTTAAGATGCCGCTTAGCCCGATACGCTATCTGAAATAGGAGCGACGTAAATTGAACAAATGTGATAGAATTTCGCTGAATTCTTATATTAACCAAAATATAAAATGATCTAATCGGGTCTCTGATTGCCCTATCATAGAAGTTTAATAGTGCATTTTACTCGCCATTCCACGCGCTTTAAGTTGCCGCCTAGCCCAGCACGCTATCCGAAATAGGAGCTACGTAAGTTGAACAAATGTCACAGAATTACGCTGAATTCTTATATTAACCGTAATATAAAATGATCTAATCGGGTTTCTGTTTGCCTTATCCTAGAAGTTTAATAGTGCATTTTACTCGCCATTTCTTGCGCTTTGAGATGACGCTTAGCACAAGTCGCTATCTGAAATAGGAGCGACGTAAATTGAACAAATGTGATAGAATTTCGCTGAATTCTTATATTAACCGTAATATAAAATGATCTAATCGGGTCTCTGTTTGCCTTACCCTAGAAGTTTAATAGTGCATATTACTCGTCATTTCATGCGCTTTGAGATGCCGCTTAGCCCAATAGCTATCTGAAATAGGAGCGACGTAAATTGAACAAATGTGATAGAATTTCCCTGAAATCTTATATTAAAGAAAATATAAAATGATCTAAACGGGACTCTGATTGCCCTATCATAGAAGATTAGTAGTGCATTTTACTCGCCCTTCCACGCGCTTTAAGATGCCGCCTAGCCCAGTACAATATCTGAAATAGGAGCGACGAAAATTGAACAAATGTGATAGAATTTCGCTGAATTCTTATATTAACCAAAATATAAAATGATCTAATGGGGTCTCTGTTTGCCCTACCCTAGAAGTTTAATAGTGCATTTTACTCGCCCTTTCGTGTGCTTTGAGATGCCGCTTAGCCCAATACGCTATCTGAAATAGGAGCGACGTAAATTGAACAAATGTGATAGAATTTCGCTGAATTCTTATATTAACCGTAATATAAAATCATCTAATCGGGTCTCTGTTTGCCTTACCCTAGAAGTTTAATAGTGCATTTTACTCGCCATTTCATGCGCTTTAAGATGCCGCCTAGCCCAGTATGCTATCTGAAATAGGAACGACGTAAATTGAACAAATGTGATAGAATTTTGCTGAATTCTTAAATTAACCATAATATAAAATGATCTAATCGGGTCTCTGATTGCCCTACCCTAGAAGTTTAATAGTGCATTTTACTCGTCATTTCATGCGCTTTGAGATGCCGCTTAGCCCAATAAGCTGTCTGAAATAGGAGCGACGTAAATTGAACAAATGTAGTAGAAGTTCCCTGAATACTTATATTAACCTTAATGTAAAATGATCTAATCGGGTCTCTGTTCGCCCTGCCCTAGAAGTTTAATAGTGCATTTTACTCGCCATTTCTTGCGCTTTGGGATGCCGCTTAGCCCAATACGCTATCTGAAATAGGAGCGACGTAAATTGAACAAATGTGATAGAATTTCCCTGAAATGTTATAGTAAACAAAATATAAAATGATCTATTCGGAACTCTGATTGCCCTATCATAGAAGTTTAGTAGTGCATTTTACTCGCCGTTCCACGCGCTTTAAGATGCCGCCTAGCGCAGTACGCTATCTGAAATAGGAGCGACGTTAGTTGAACAAATGTGATAGAATTACGCTGAATTCTTCTATTAACCTAATATAAAATGATCTATTCGGGTCTCTGTTCGCCCTACCCTAGAAGTTTAATAGTGCATTTCACTCGCCATTCCATGCGCTTTGAGATGCCGCTTAGCCCAATACGCTATCTGAAATAGGAGCGACGTAAATTGAACAAATGTGATAGAATTTCGCTGGATTCTTATATTAACCAAAATATAAAATGATCTAATCGGGTGTCTGATTGCCCTACCCTAGAAGTTTAATAGTTCATTTTACTCGCCATTTCATGCGCTTTGAGATGCCGCTTAGCCCAATACGCTATCTGAAATAGGAGCGACGTAAATTAAACAAATGTGATAGAATTTCGCTGAATTCTTATATTAACCATAATATAAAATGATCTAATCGGGTCTCTGATTGCCCTACCCTAGAAGTTTAATAGTGCATTTTACTCACCATTCCACGCGCTTTAAGATGCCGCCTATCCGAGTACGCTATCTGAAATAGGAGCGACATAATTGAACAAATGTGATAGAATTTCCCTGAAATCTTATATTAACCGCAATATAAAATCATCTAATCGGGTCTCTGTTTGCCTTACCCTAGAAGTTTAATAGTGCATTTTACTCGCCATTCCACGCGCTTTAGGATGCCGCCTATCAGAGTACGCTATCTGAAATAGGAGCGACGTAAGTTGAACAAATGTGATAGAATAACGCTGAATTCTTATATTAACCGTAATATAAAATGGTCTAATCGGGTCTCCGTTTGCCTTATCCTAGAAGTTTAATAGCGCATTTTACTCGCCATTTCATGCGCATTGAGATGCCGCTTAGCCCAATACGCTATTTGAATTAGGAGCGATGTAAATTGAACAAATGTGATAGAATTTCGCTGAATTCTGTAATTAACCATAATATGAAATGACCTAATACGGTCTCCGTTCGCCCTACCCAAGAAGTTTAATAGTTCATTTCCTCTCGTCATTTCATACGCTTTGAGATGCCGCTTAGCCCAATACGCTATCTGAAATAGGAGCGACGTAAATTGAACAAATGTGATAGAATTTCCCTGAAATCTTATATTAAACAATACATAAAATGATCTAAACGGGACTCTGATTGCCCTACCATAGAAGTTTAGTAGTGAATTTTACTCGCCCTTCCACGCGCTTTAAGATGCCGCCTAGCCCAATACGCTATCTGAAATAGGAGCGACGTAAATTGAACAAATGTGATAGAATTTCGCTGAATTCTTATATTAACCAAAATATAAAATGATCTAATCGGGTCTCTGATTGCCCTACCCTAGAGTTTAATAGTGCATTTTACTCCCCATTTCATGCGCTTTGAGATGCCGCTTAGCCCAATACGCTATCTGAAATAGGAGCGACGTAAATTGAACAAATGTGATAGAATTACGCTGAATTCTTATATTAACCAAAATATAAAATGATCTAATCGGGTCTCTGATTGCCCTATCATAGAAGTTTAATAGTGCATTTTACTCGCCCTTTCGTGCGCTTTGAGATGCCGCTTAGCCCAATACGCTATCTGAAATAGGAGCGACGTAAATTGAACAAATGTGATAGAATTTCACTGAAATGTTATAGTAAACAAAATATAAAATGATCTATTCGGAACTCTGATTGCCCTATCATAGAAGTTTAGTAGTGCATTTTACTCGCCCTTCCACGCGCTTTAAGATGCCGCCTAGCGCAGTACGCTATCTGAAATAGGAGCGACGTTAGTTGAGCAAATGTGATAGAATTACGCTGAATTCTTATATTAACCGTAATATAAAATGATCTATTCGGGTCTCTGTTCGCCCTACCCTATAAGTTTAATAGTGCCTTTCACTCGCCATTCTATGCTCTTTGAGATGCCGCTTAGCCCAAAACGCTATCTGAAATAGGAGCGACGTAAATAGAACAAATGTGATAGAATTTCGCTGAATTCTTATATTAACCAAAATATAAAATGATCTTATCGTGTCTCTGATTGCCCTACCCTAGAAGTTTAATAGTGCATTTTACTCGCCCTTTCGTGCGCTTTGAGATGCCGCTTAGCCTAATACGCTATCTGAAATAGGAGCGACGTAAATTGAACAAATGTGATAAAATTTCGCTGGATTCTTATAGTAACCAAAATATAAAATGATATAATCGGGTCTCTGATTGCCCTATCATAGAAGTTTAATAGTGCATTTTACTCGCCATTCCACGCGCTTTAAGTTGCCGCCTAGCCCAGTACGCTATCTGAAATAGGAACTACGTAAGTTGAACGAATGTCACAGAATAACGCTGAATTCTTATGTTAACCGTAATATAAAATGATCTGATCGGGTCTCTGTTTGCCTTATCCTAGAAGTTTAATAGTGCATTTTACACGCCATTTCATGCGCTTTGAGATGCCGCTTAGCCCAATACGCTATCTGAAATAGGAGCGACGTAAATTGAACAAATGTGATAGAATTTCGCTGAATTCTTATATTAACCAAAATATAAAATGATCTAATCGGGTCTCTGATTGCCCTACCCTAGAAGTTTAATAGTGCATTTTACTCCCCATTTCATGCGCTTTGAGATGCCGCTTAGCCCAATACGCTATCTGAAATAGGAGCGATGTAAATTAAACAAATGTGATAGAATTTCGCTGAATTCTTATATTAACCAAAATATAAAATGATCTAACCGGGTCTCTGATTGCCCTATCATAGAAGTTTAATAGTACATTTTACTCGCCACTCCACGCGCTTTAAGATGCCGCATATCCGAGTACGCTATCTGAAATAGGAGGGACGTAAATTGAACAAATGTGTTAGAATTTTGCTGAATTCTTAAATTAACCATAATATAAAATGATATAATCGGGTCTCTGATTGCCCTACCCTAGAAGTTTAGTAGTGCATTTTACTCGCCATTTCATGCGCCTTGAGATGCCGCTTATCCCAATACGCTATCTGAAATAGGAGCGACGTAAATTGAACAAATGTGATAGAATTTCGCTGAATTCTTATATTAAACCAAAATATAAAATGATCTAAGCGGTCTCTGATTGCCCTATCATAGAAGCTTAATAGTGCATTTTACTCGCCATTCCACGCGCTTTATGTTGCCGCCTAGCCCAGTACGCTATCTGAAATAGGAGCTACGTAAGTTGAACAAATGTCACACAATTACGCTGAATTCTTATATTAACCGTAATATAAAATGATCTAATCGGGTCTCTGTTTGCCTTACCCTAGAAGTTTAATAGTGCATATTACTCGTCATTTCATGCGCTTTGAGATGCCGCTTAGCCCAATAGCTATCTGAAATAGGAGCGACGTAAATTGAACAAATGTGATAGAATTTCCCTGAAATCTTATATTAAAGAAAATATAAAATGATCTAAACGGGACTCTGATTGCCCTATCATAGAAGATTAGTAGTGCATTTTACTCGCCCTTCCACGCGCTTTAAGATGCCGCCTAGCCCAGTACAATATCTGAAATAGGAGCGACGAAAATTGAAAAAATGTGATAGAATTTCGCTGAATTCTTATATTAACCAAAATATAAAATGATCTAATGGGGTCTCTGTTTGCCCTACCCTAGAAGTTTAATAGTGCATTTTACTCGCCCTTTCGTGCGCTTTGAGATGCCGCTTAGCCCAATACGCTATCTGAAATAGGAGCGACGTAAATTGAACAAATGTGATAGAATTTCGCTGAATTCTTATATTAACCGTAATATAAAATCATCTAATCGGGTCTCTGTTTGCCTTACCCTAGAAGTTTAATAGTGCATTTTACTCGCCATTTCATGCGCTTTAAGATGCCGCCTAGCCCAGTATGCTATCTGAAATAGGAACGACGTAAATTGAACAAATGTGATAGAATTTTGCTGAATTCTTAAATTAACCATAATATAAAATGATCTAATCGGGTCTCTGATTGCCCTACCCTAGAAGTTTAATAGTGCATTTTACTCGTCATTTCATGCGCTTTGAGATGCCGCTTAGCCCAATAAGCTGTCTGAAATAGGAGCGACGTAAATTGAACAAATGTGATAGAAGTTCCCTGAATACTTATATTAACCGTAATGTAAAATGATCTAATCGGGTCTCTGTTCGCCCTGCCCTAGAAGTTTAATAGTGCATTTTACTCGCCATTTCTTGCGCTTTGGGATGCCGCTTAGCCCAATACGCTATCTGAAATAGGAGCGACGTAAATTGAACAAATGTGATAGAATTTCCCTGAAATGTTATAGTAAACAAAATATAAAATGATCTATTCGGAACTCTGATTGCCCTATCATAGAAGTTTAGTAGTGCATTTTACTCGCCGTTCCACGCGCTTTAAGATGCCGCCTAGCGCAGTACGCTATCTGAAATAGGAGCGACGTTAGTTGAACAAATGTGATAGAATTACGCTGAATTCTTATATTAACCTAATATAAAATGATCTATTCGGGTCTCTGTTCGCCCTACCCTAGAAGTTTAATAGTGCATTTCACTCGCCATTCCATGCGCTTTGAGATGCCGCTTAGCCCAATACGCTATCTGGAAATAGGAGCGACGTAAATTGAACAAATGTGATAGAATTTCGCTGGATTCTTATATTAATCAAAATATAAAATGATCTAATCGGGTGTCTGATTGCCCTACCCTAGAAGTTTAATAGTTCATTTTACTCGCCATTTCATGCGCTTTGAGATGCCGCTTAGCCCAATACGCTATCTGAAATAGGAGCGACGTAAATTAAACAAATGTGATAGAATTTCGCTGAATTCTTATATTAACCATAATATAAAATGATCTAATCGGGTCTCTGATTGCCCTACCCTAGAAGTTTAATAGTGCATTTTACTCACCATTCCACGCGCTTTAAGATGCCGCCTATCCGAGTACGCTATCTGAAATAGGAGCGACGTAAATTGAACAAATGTGATAGAATTTCCCTGAAATCTTATATTAACCGCAATATAAAATCATCTAATCGGGTCTCTGTTTGCCTTACCCTAGAAGTTTAATAGTGCATTTTACTCGCCATTCCACGCGCTTTAGGATGCCGCCTATCAGAGTACGCTATCTGAAATAGGAGCGACGTAAGTTGAACAAATGTGATAGAATAACGCTGAATTCTTATATTAACCGTAATATAAAATGGTCTAATCGGGTCTCCGTTTGCCTTATCCTAGAAGTTTAATAGCGCATTTTACTCGCCATTTCATGCGCATTGAGATGCCGCTTAGCCCAATACGCTATTTGAATTAGGAGCGATGTAAATTGAACAAATGTGATAGAATTTCGCTGAATTCTGTAATTAACCATAATATGAAATGACCTAATACGGTCTCCGTTCGCCCTACCCAAGAAGTTTAATAGTTCATTTCTCTCGTCATTTCATACGCTTTGAGATGCCGCTTAGCCCAATACGCTATCTGAAATAGGAGCGACGTAAATTGAACAAATGTGATAGAATTACGCTGAATCCTTATATTAACCAAAATATAAAATGATCTAATCGGGTCTCTGATTGCCCTATCATAGAAGTTTAATAGTGCATTTTACTCGCCCTTTCGTGCGCTTTGAGATGCCGCTTAACCCAATACGCTATCTGAAATAGGAGCGACGTAAATTGAACAAATGTGATAGAATTTCACTGAAATGTTATAGTAAACAAAATATAAAATGATCTATTCGGAACTCTGATTGCCCTATCATAGAAGTTTAGTAGTGCATTTTACTCGCTCTTCCACGCGCTTTAAGATGCCGCCTAGCGCAGTACGCTATCTGAAATAGGAGCGACGTTAGTTGAGCAAATGTGATAGAATTACGCTGAATTCTTATATTAACCGTAATATAAAATGATCTATTCGGGTCTCTGTTCGCCCTACCCTATAAGTTTAATAGTGCCTTTCACTCGCCATTCTATGCTCTTTGAGATGCCGCTTAGCCCAAAACGCTATCTGAAATAGGAGCGACGTAAATAGAACAAATGTGATAGAATTTCGCTGAATTCTTATATTAACCAAAATATAAAATGATCTTATCGTGTCTCTGATTGCCCTACCCTAGAAGTTTAATAATGCATTTTACTCGCCCTTTCGTGCGCTTTGAGATGCCGCTTAGCCTAATACGCTATCTGAAATAGGAGCGACGTAAATTGAACAAATGTGATAAAATTTCGCTGGATTCTTATAGTAACCAAAATATAAAATGATATAATCGGGTCTCTGATTGCCCTATCATAGAAGTTTAATAGTGCATTTTACTCGCCATTCCACGCGCTTTAAGTTGCCGCCTAGCCCAGTACGCTATCTGAAATAGGAACTACGTAAGTTGAACGAATGTCACAGAATAACGCTGAATTCTTATGTTAACCGTAATATAAAATGATCTGATCGGGTCTCTGTTTGCCTTATCCTAGAAGTTTAATAGTGCATTTTACACGCCATTTCATGCGCTTTGAGATGCCGCTTAGCCCAATACGCTATCTGAAATAGGAGCGACGTAAATTGAACAAATGTGATAGAATTTCGCTGAATTCTTATATTAACCAAAATATAAAATGATCTAATCGGGTCTCTGATTGCCCTACCCTAGAAGTTTAATAGTGCATTTTACTCCCCATTTCATGCGCTTTGAGATGCCGCTTAGCCCAATACGCTATCTGAAATAGGAGCGACGTAAATTAAACAAATGTGATAGAATTTCGCTGAATTCTTATATTATCCAAAATATAAAATGATCTAACCGGGTCTCTGATTGCCCTATCATAGAAGTTTAATAGTACATTTTACTCGCCACTCCACGCGCTTTAAGATGCCGCATATCCGAGTACGCTATCTGAAATAGGAGGGACGTAAATTGAACAAATGTGTTAGAATTTTGCTGAATTCTTAAATTAACCATAATATAAAATGATATAATCGGGTCTCTGATTGCCCTACCCTAGAAGTTTAGTAGTGCATTTTACTCGCCATTTCATGCGCCTTGAGATGCCGCTTATCCCAATACGCTATCTGAAATAGGAGCGACGTAAATTGAACAAATGTGATAGAATTTCGCTGAATTCTTATATTAACCAAAATATAAAATGATCTAAGCGGGTCTCTGATTGCCGTATCATAGAAGCTTAATAGTGCATTTTACTCGCCATTCCACGCGCTTTATGTTGCCGCCTAGCCCAGTACGCTATCTGAAATAGGAGCTACGTAAGTTGAACAAATGTCACACAATTACGCTGAATTCTTATATTAACCGTAATATAAAATGATCTAATCGGGTCTCTGTTTGCCTTATCCTAGAAGTTCAATAGTGCATTTTACTCGTCAATTCATGCGCTTTGCGGTGCCGCTTAGCCCAATAAGCTATCTGAAATAGGAGCGACGTAAATTGAACAAATGTGATAGAATTTCGCTGAATTGATAAATTAACCATAATATAAAATGATCTGATCGAGTCTCTGTTTGCCCTACCCTAGAAGTTTAATAGTGCATTTTACTTGTCATTCCGCGCGCTTTAAGATGCCGCTTAGCCCGATACGCTATCTGAAATAGGAGCGACGTAAATTGAACAAATGTGATAGAATTTCGCTGAATTCTTATATTAACCAAAATATAAAATGATCTAATCGGGTCTCTGATTGCCCTATCGTAGAAGTTTAATAGTGCATTTTACTCGCCATTCCACGCGCTTTAAGTTGCCGCCTAGCCCAGCACGCTATCCGAAATAGGAGCTACGTAAGTTGAACAAATGTCACAGAATTACGCTGAATTCTTATATTAACCGTAATATAAAATGATCTAATCGGGTTTCTGTTTGCCTTATCCTAGAAGTTTAATAGTGCATTTTACTCGCCATTTCTTGCGCTTTGAGATGACGCTTAGCACAAGTCGCTATCTGAAATAGGAACGACGTAAATTGAACAAATGTGATAGAATTTTGCTGAATTCTTAAATTAACCATAATATAAAATGATGTAATCGTGTCTCTGTTCGCCCTACCCAAGAAGTTTAATAGTACATTTCTCTCGTCATTTCATGCGCTTTGAGATGCCGCTTAACCCAATAGCTATCTGAAATAGGAGCGACGTAAATTGAACAAATGTGATAGAATTTCCCTGAAATCTTATATTAAAGAAAATATAAAATGATCTAAACGGGACTCTGATTGCCCTATCATAGAAGTTTAGTAGTGCATTTTACTCGCCCTTCCACGCGCTTTAAGATGCCGCCAAGCCCAGTACACTATCTGAAATAGGAGCGACGAAAATTGAAAAAATGTGATAGAATTTCGCTGAATTCTTATATTAACCAAAATATAAAATGATCTAATGGGGTCTCTGTTTGCCCTACCCTAGAAGTTTAATAGTGCATTTTACTCGCCCTTTCGTGCGCTTTGAGATGCCGCTTAGCCCAATACGCTATCTGAAATAGGAGCGACGTAAAATGAACAAATGTGATAGAATTTCGCTGAATTCTTAAATTAACCATAATATAAAATGATGTAATCGTGTCTCTGTTCGCCCTACCCAAGAAGTTTAATAGTGCCTTTCACTCGCCATTCCATGCTCTTTGAGATGCCGCTTAGCCCAAAACGCTATCTGAAATAGGAGCGACGTAAATAGAACAAATGTGATAGAATTTCGCTGAATTCTTATAGTAACCAAAATATAAAATGATCTTATCGTGTCTCTGATTGCCCTACCCTAGAAGTTTAATAGTGCATTTTACTCGCCCTTTCGTGCGCTTTGAGATGCCGCTTAGCCTAATACGCTATCTGAAATAGGAGCGACGTAAATTGAACAAATGTGATAAAATTTCGCTGGATTCTTATAGTAACCAAAATATAAAATGATATAATCGGGTCTCTGATAGCCCTATCATAGAAGTTTAATAGTGCATTTTACTCGTCATTTCATGCGCTTTGAGATGCCGCTTAGCCCAATAAGCTGTCTGAAATAGGAGCGACGTAAATTGAACAAATGTGATAGAATTTGCCTGAATTCTTATATTAACCTTAATGTAAAATGATCCAATCGGGTCTTTGTTCGCCCAACCCCAGAAGTTCAATAGTGCATTTTACTCGCCATTTCATGCGCTTTGAGATGCCGCTTAGCCCAATACGCTATCTGAATTAGGAGCGACGTAAATTGAACGAATGTGACAGAATTTCGCTGAATTCTTATATTAACCAAAATATAAAATGATCTAATCGGGTCTCTGATAGCCCTATCATAGAAGTTTAATAGTGCATTTTACTCGCCATTCCACGCGCTTTAAGATGCCGCCTAGCCCAGTATGCTATCTGAAATAGGAGCGACGTAAGTTGAACAAATGTGATAGAATTACGCTGAATTCTTATATTAACCGTAATATAAAATGATCTAATCGGGTCTCTGTTTGCCCTACCCTAGAAGTTTAATAGTGCATTTCACTCGTCAGTTCATGCGCTTTGAGATGCCGCTTAGCCCAATAAGCTATCTGAAATAGGAGCGACGTAAATTATAACAAATGTGATAGAATTTTTCTGAATTCTTAAATAAACCATAATATGAAATGATCTAATCGGGTCTCTGTTTGCCCTACCCTAGAAGTTTAACAGTGCATTTTGCTCGCCATTTCATGCGCTTTGAGATGCCGCTTAGACCAATACGCTATCTGAAATAGGAGCGACGTAAATTGAACAAACGTGATAGGATTTCCCTGAATTCTTATATTAACCTTAATGTAAAATGATCTAATCGGTTCTCTGTTCGCCCTACCCTAGAAGTTTAATAGTGCATTTTACTCGCCATTTCATGCGCTTTGAGATGCCGCATAGCCCAGTACGCTATCTGAAATAGGAGCGACGTAAATTGAACAAATGTGATAGAATTTCGCTGAATTCTTATATTAACCAAAATATAAAATGATCTAAGCGGGTCTCTGATTGCCGTATCATAGAAGCTTAATAGTGCATTTTACTCGCCATTCCACGCGCTTTATGTTGCCGCCTAGCCCAGTACGCTATCTGAAATAGGAGCTACGTAAGTTGAACAAATGTCACACAATTACGCTGAATTCTTATATTAACCGTAATATAAAATGATCTAATCGGGTCTCTGTTTGCCTTATCCTAGAAGTTCAATAGTGCATTTTACTCGTCAATTCATGCGCTTTGCGGTGCCGCTTAGCCCAATAAGCTATCTGAAATAGGAGCGACGTAAATTGAACAAATGTGATAGAATTTCGCTGAATTGATAAATTAACCATAATATAAAATGATCTGATCGAGTCTCTGTTTGCCCTACCCTAGAAGTTTAATAGTGCATTTTACTTGTCATTCCGCGCGCTTTAAGATGCCGCTTAGCCCGATACGCTATCTGAAATAGGAGCGACGTAAATTGAACAAATGTGATAGAATTTCGCTGAATTCTTATATTAACCAAAATATAAAATGATCTAATCGGGTCTCTGATTGCCCTATCATAGAAGTTTAATAGTGCATTTTACTCGCCATTCCACGCGCTTTAAGTTGCCGCCTAGCCCAGCACGCTATCCGAAATAGGAGCTACGTAAGTTGAACAAATGTCACAGAATTACGCTGAATTCTTATATTAACCGTAATATAAAATGATCTAATCGGGTTTCTGTTTGCCTTATCCTAGAAGTTTAATAGTGCATTTTACTCGCCATTTCTTGCGCTTTGAGATGACGCTTAGCACAAGTCGCTATCTGAAATAGGAACGACGTAAATTGAACAAATGTGATAGAATTTTGCTGAATTCTTAAATTAACCATAATATAAAATGATGTAATCGTGTCTCTGTTCGCCCTACCCAAGAAGTTTAATAGTACATTTCTCTCGTCATTTCATGCGCTTTGAGATGCCGCTTAACCCAATAGCTATCTGAAATAGGAGCGACGTAAATTGAACAAATGTGATAGAATTTCCCTGAAATCTTATATTAAAGAAAATATAAAATGATCTAAACGGGACTCTGATTGCCCTATCATAGAAGTTTAGTAGTGCATTTTACTCGCCCTTCCACGCGCTTTAAGATGCCGCCAAGCCCAGTACACTATCTGAAATAGGAGCGACGAAAATTGAAAAAATGTGATAGAATTTCGCTGAATTCTTATATTAACCAAAATATAAAATGATCTAATGGGGTCTCTGTTTGCCCTACCCTAGAAGTTTAATAGTGCATTTTACTCGCCCTTTCGTGCGCTTTGAGATGCCGCTTAGCCCAATACGCTATCTGAAATAGGAGCGACGTAAAATGAACAAATGTGATAGGATTTCGCTGAATTCTTAAATTAACCATAATATAAAATGATGTAATCGTGTCTCTGTTCGCCCTACCCAAGAAGTTTAATAGTGCCTTTCACTCGCCATTCCATGCTCTTTGAGATGCCGCTTAGCCCAAAACGCTATCTGAAATAGGAGCGACGTAAATAGAACAAATGTGATAGAATTTCGCTGAATTCTTATAGTAACCAAAATATAAAATGATCTTATCGTGTCTCTGATTGCCCTACCCTAGAAGTTTAATAGTGCATTTTACTCGCCCTTTCGTGCGCTTTGAGATGCCGCTTAGCCTAATACGCTATCTGAAATAGGAGCGACGTAAATTGAACAAATGTGATAAAATTTCGCTGGATTCTTATAGTAACCAAAATATAAAATGATCTAATCGGGTCTCTGATAGCCCTATCATAGAAGTTTAATAGTGCATTTTACTCGTCATTTCATGCGCTTTGAGATGCCGCTTAGCCCAATAAGCTGTCTGAAATAGGAGCGACGTAAATTGAACAAATGTGATAGAATTTGCCTGAATTCTTATATTAACCTTAATGTAAAATGATCCAATCGGGTCTTTGTTCGCCCAACCCCAGAAGTTCAATAGTGCATTTTACTCGCCATTTCATGCGCTTTGAGATGCCGCTTAGCCCAATACGCTATCTGAATTAGGAGCGACGTAAATTGAACGAATGTGACAGAATTTCGCTGAATTCTTATATTAACCAAAATATAAAATGATCTAATCGGGTCTCTGATAGCCCTATCATAGAAGTTTAATAGTGCATTTTACTCGCCATTCCACGCGCTTTAAGATGCCGCCTAGCCCAGTATGCTATCTGAAATAGGAGCGACGTAAGTTGAACAAATGTGATAGAATTACGCTGAATTCTTATATTAACCGTAATATAAAATGATCTAATCGGGTCTCTGTTTGCCCTACCCTAGAAGTTTAATAGTGCATTTCACTCGTCAGTTCATGCGCTTTGAGATGCCGCTTAGCCCAATAAGCTATCTGAAATAGGAGCGACGTAAATTATAACAAATGTGATAGAATTTTTCTGAATTCTTAAATAAACCATAATATGAAATGATCTAATCGGGTCTCTGTTTGCCCTACCCTAGAAGTTTAACAGTGCATTTTGCTCGCCATTTCATGCGCTTTGAGATGCCGCTTAGACCAATACGCTATCTGAAATAGGAGCGACGTAAATTGAACAAACGTGATAGGATTTCCCTGAATTCTTATATTAACCTTAATGTAAAATGATCTAATCGGTTCTCTGTTCGCCCTACCCTAGAAGTTTAATAGTGCATTTTACTCGCCATTTCATGCGCTTTGAGATGCCGCATAGCCCAGTACGCTATCTGAAATAGGAGCGACGTAAATTGAACAAATGTGATAGAATTTCGCTGAATTCTTAAATTAACCATAATATAAAATGATCTAATCGAGTCTCTGTTCGCCCTACCCTAGAAGTTTAATAGTGCATTTCACTCGACATTTCATGCGCTTTGAGATGCCGCTTAGCCCAATAAGCTATCTGAAATAGGAGCGACGTAAATTGAACAAATATGATAGAATTTCGCTGAATTCTCATATTAACATTAATGTAAACTGATCTAATCGAGTCTCTGTTCGCCCTACCCTAGAAGTTTAATAGTGCATTTTACTCGCCATTCCACGCGCTTTAAGATGCCGCCTAGCCCAGTACGCTATCTGAAATAGGAGCGACGTAAATTGAACAAATGTGATAGAATTTCGCTGAATCCTTATATTAACCAAAATATAAAACGATCTAATCGGGTCTCTTGTTGCCCTATCATAGAAGTTTCATAGGGTATTCTACTCGCCATTCCACGCGCTTTAAGATGCCGCCTAGCCCAGTGCGCTATCTGAAATAGGAACGACGTAAATTGAACGAGTGTGATAGAATTTCGTTGAATTCTTAAATTAACCATAATATAAAATGATCAAATCGGGTCTCTGTCTGCCATACCCTAGAAGTTTAATAGTGCATTTTATACGCCATTTCATGCGCTTTGAGATGCCGCATAGCCCAATACGCTATCTGAAATATCAGCGACGTAAATTGAACAAATGTGATAGAATTTCGCTGAATTCTTATATTAACCTTAATGTAAAATGATCTAATCGGGTCTCTGTTCGCCCTACCCTAGAAGTTTGATAGTGCATTTCTCTCGTCATTTCATGCGCTTTAAGGTGCCGCTTAGCACTGTAACCTATCTGAAATAGGAGCGATGTAAATTGAACAAATGTGATAGAATTTCCCTGAAGTCTTATATTAAACAAAATATAAAATGATCTAATCGGGTCTCTGATTGCCCTATCATAGAAGTTTAGTAGTGCATTTTACTCGCCATTCCACGCGCTTTAAGATGCCGCCTAGCCCAGTACGCTATCAAAAATAGGAGCGACGTAAGTTGAACAAATGTGATAGAATTACACTTAATTCTTATATTAACCGTAATATAAAATGATCTAACCGGGTCTCTGTTTGCCTTATCCTAGAAGTTTAGTATTGCATTTTACTCGCCATTTCATGCGCTTTGAGATGCCGCTTATCCAAATACGCTATCTGAAATAGGAGCTACGTAAATTGAACAAATGTGATAGAATTTCGCTGAATTCTTAAATTAACTATAATATAAAATGATCTAATCGGGTCACTGATTGCCCTATCATAGAAGTTTAATAGTGCATTTTACTCGCCATTCCACGCGCTTTAAGTTGCCGCCTAGCCCAGTACGCTATCTCAAATAGGAGCGACGTAAATTGAACAAATGTGATAGAATTTTGCTGAATTCTTAAATTAACCATAATATAAAATGATCTAATCGGGTCTCTGTTTGTCCTACCCTAGAAGTTTAATAGTGCATTTTACTCGCCTTTTCATGCGCATTGAGATGCCGCTTAGCCCAATACGCTATCTGAAATAGGAGCGACGTAAATTGAACAAATGTGATAGAATTTCCCTGAATTCTTAAATTAACCATAATATAAAATGATCTAATCGGGTTTCTGTTCGCCCTAGCCGAGAAGATTAATAGTGCATTTTATTCGCCATTTCATGCGCTTTGAGATGCCGCTTAGCCCAATACGCTATCTGAAATAGGAGTGACGTAAATTCAACAAATGTGATAGAATTACGCTTAATTCTTATATTAACCGTAATACAAAATGTTCTAATCGGGTCTCTCTTTCCCTTACCCTAGAAGTTTAACAGTGCACTTCCCTCGCCATTTCATGCGCTTTGAGATGCCGCTTAGCCCAATACGCTACCTGAAATAGGAGCGACGTAAATTGAACAAATGTGATAGAATTTCGCTGAATTCTTATATTAACCCAAATATAAAATGATCTAATCGGGTCTCTGATTGCCCTATCATCGAAGTTAAATAGTGAATTTCACTCGCCATTCCACGCGCTTTAAGGTGCCGCTTAGCCCAATACGCTATCTGAAATAGGAGCGACGTAAATTGAACGAATGTGACAGAATTTCGCTGAATTCTTATATTAACCAAAATATAAAATGATATAATCGGGTCTCTGATAGCCCTATCATACAAGTTTGATAGTGCATTTTACTCGCCATTCCACGCGCTTTAAGATGCCGCCTAGCCCAGTATGCTATCTGAAATAGGAGCGACGTAAGTTGAACAAATGTGATAGAATTACGCTGAATTCTTATATTAACCGTAATATAAAATGATCTAATCGGGTCTCCGTTTGCCTTATCCTAGAAGTTTAATAGTGCATTTTACTCGCCATTTCATGCGCATTGAGATGCCGCTTAGCCCAATACGCTATCTGAAATATCAGCGACGTAAATTGAACAAATGTGATAGAATTACGCTGAAGTCTTATATTAACCGTAATATAAAATGATCTGATCGGGTCTCTGTTTGCCCTACCCTAGAAGTTTAATAGTGCATTTCACTCGTCATTTCATGCGCTTTGAGATGCCGCTTAGCCCAATAAGCTATCTGAAATAGGAGCGACGTAAATTGAACAAATGTGATAGAATTTCGCTGGATTCTTATATTAACCAAAATATAAAATCATCTAATCGGGTCTCTGTTTGCCTTACCCTAGAAGTTTAATAGTGCATTTTACTCGCCATTTCATGCGCTTTAAGATGCCGCCTAGCCCAGTATGCTATCTGAAATAGGAACGACGTAAATTGAACAAATGTGATAGAATTTTACTGAATTCTTAAATTAACCATAATATAAAATGATCTAATCGGGTCTCTGATTGCCCTACCCTAGAAGTTTAATAGTGCATTTTACTCGTCATTTCATGCGCTTTGAGATGCCGCTTAGCCCAATAAGCTGTCTGAAATAGGAGCGACGTAAATTGAACAAATGTGATAGAAGTTCCCTGAATACTTATATTAACCTTAATGTAAAATGATCTAATCGGGTCTCTGTTCGCCCTGCCCTAGAAGTTTAATAGTGCATTTTACTCGCCATTTCTTGCGCTTTGGGTTGCCGCTTAGCCCAATACGCTATCTGAAATAGGAGCGACGTAAATTGAACAAATGTGATAGAATTTCCCTGAAATGTTATAGTAAACAAAATATAAAATGATCTATTCGGAACTCTGATTGCCCTATCATAGAAGTTTAGTAGTGCATTTTACTCGCCGTTCCACGCGCTTTAAGATGCCGCCTAGCGCAGTACGCTATCTGAAATAGGAGCGACGTTAGTTGAACAAATGTGATAGAATTACGCTGAATTCTTATATTAACCGTAATATAAAATGATCTATTCGGGTCTCTGTTCGCCCTACCCTAGAAGTTTAATAGTGCATTTCACTCGCCATTCCATGCGCTTTGAGATGCCGCTTAGCCCAATACGCTATCTGAAATTGGAGCGACGTAAATTGAACAAATGTGATAGAATTTCGCTGGATTCTTATATTAACCAAAATATAAAATGATCTAATCGGGTGTCTGATTGCCCTACCCTAGAAGTTTAATAGTTCATTTTACTCGCCATTTCATGCGCTTTGAGATGCCGCTTAGCCCAATACGCTATCTGAAATAGGAGCGACGTAAATTAAACAAATGTGATAGAATTTCGCTGAATTCTTATATTAACCATAATATAAAATGATCTAATCGGGTCTCTGATTGCCCTACCCTAGAAGTTTAATAGTGCATTTTACTCACCACTCCACGCGCTTTAAGATGCCGCCTATCCGAGTACGCTATCTGAAATAGGAGCGACGTAAATTGAACAAATGTGATAGAATTTCCCTGAAATCTTATATTAACCGCAATATAAAATCATCTAATCGGGTCTCTGTTTGCCTTACCCTAGAAGTTTAATAGTGCATTTTACTCGCCATTCCACGCGCTTTAGGATGCCGCCTATCAGAGTACGCTATCTGAAATAGGAGCGACGTAAGTTGAACAAATGTGATAGAATAACGCTGAATTCTTATATTAACCGTAATATAAAATGGTCTAATCGGGTCTCCGTTTGCCTTATCCTAGAAGTTTAATAGCGCATTTTACTCGCCATTTCATGCGCATTGAGATGCCGCTTAGCCCAATACGCTATTTGAATTAGGAGCGATGTAAATTGAACAAATGTGATAGAATTTCGCTGAATTCTGTAATTAACCATAATATGAAATGACCTAATACGGTCTCCGTTCGCCCTACCCAAGAAGTTTAATAGTTCATTTCTCTCGTCATTTCATACGCTTTGAGATGCCGCTTAGCCCAATACGCTATCTGAAATAGGAGCGACGTAAATTGAACAAATGTGATAGAATTTCCCTGAAATCTTATATTAAACAATACATAAAATGATCTAAACGGGACTCTGATTGCCCTACCATAGAAGTTTAGTAGTGAATTTTACTCGCCCTTCCACGCGCTTTAAGATGCCGCCTAGCCCAATACGCTATCTGAAATAGGAGCGACGTAAATTGAACAAATGTGATAGAATTTCGCTGAATTCTTACATTAACCAAAATATAAAATGATCTAATCGGGTCTCTGATTGCCCTACCCTAGAAGTTTAATAGTGCATTTCACTCCCCATTTCATGCGCTTTGAGATGCCGCTTAGCCCAATACGCTATCTGAAATAGGAGCGACGTAAATTGAACAAATGTGATAGAATTACGCTGAATCCTTATATTAACCAAAATATAAAATGATCTAATCGGGTCTCTGATTGCCCTATCATAGAAGTTTAATAGTGCATTTTACTCGCCATTCCACGCGCTTTAAGATGCCGCCTAGCCCAGTATGCTATCTGATATAGGAACGACGTAAATTGAACAAATGTGATAGAATTTTGCTGAATTCTTATATTAACCATAATATAAAATGATCTAATCTGGTCTCTGATTGCCCTACCCTAGAAGTTTAATAGTGCATTTTACGAGCCATTTCTTGCGCTTTGAGATGCAGCTTAGCCCAATACGCTATCTGAAATAGGAGCGACGTAAATTGAACAAATGTGATAGAATTTTGCTGAATTCTTAAATTAACCATAATATAAAATGATGTAATCGGGTCTCTGTTCGCCCTACCCAAGAAGTTTAATAGTACATTTCTCTCGTCATTTCATGCGCTTTGAGATGCCGCTTAGCCCAATAGCTATCTGAAATAGGAGCGACGTAAATTGAACAAATGTGATAGAATTTCCCTGAAATCTTATATTAAAGAAAATATAAAATGATCTAAACGGGACTCTGATTGCCCTATCATAGAAGTTTAGTAGTGCATTTTACTCGCCCTTCCACGCGCTTTAAGATGCCGCCAAGCCCAGTACACTATCTGAAATAGGAGCGACGAAAATTGAAAAAATGTGATAGAATTTCGCTGAATTCTTATATTAACCAAAATATAAAATGATCTAATGGGGTCTCTGTTTGCCCTACCCTAGAAGTTTAATAGTGCATTTTACTCGCCCTTTCGTGCGCTTTGAGATGCCGCTTAGCCCAATACGCTATCTGAAATAGGAGCGACGTAAATTGAACAAATGTGATAGAATTTCGCTGAATTCTTATATTAACCGTAATATAAAATCATCTAATCGGGTCTCTGTTTGCCTTACCCTAGAAGTTTAATAGTGCATTTTACTCGCCATTTCATGCGCTTTAAGATGCCGCCTAGCCCGGTATGCTATCTGAAATAGGAACGACGTAAATTGAACAAATGTGATAGAATTTTGCTGAATTCTTAAATTAACCATAATATAAAATGATCTAATCGGGTCTCTGATTGCCCTACCCTAGAAGTTTAATAGAGCATTTTACTCGTCATTTCATGCGCTTTGAGATGCCGCTTAGCCCAATAAGCTGTCTGAAATAGGAGCGACGTAAATTGAACAAACGTGATAGGATTTCCATGAATTCTTATATTAACCTTAATGTAAAATGATCTAATCGGTTCTCTGTTCGCCCTACCCTAGAAGTTTAATAGTGCATTTTACTCGCCATTTCATGCGCTTTGAGATGCCGCATAGCCCAGTACGCTATCTGAAATAGGAGCGACGTAAATTGAACAAATGTGATAGAATTTCGCTGAATTCTTAAATTAACCATAATATAAAATGATCTAATCGAGTCTCTGTTCGCCCTACCCTAGAAGTTTAATAGTGCATTTCACTCGACATTTCATGCGCTTTGAGATGCCGCTTAGCCCAATAAGCTATCTGAAATAGGAGCGACGTAAATTGAACAAATATGATAGAATTTCGCTGAATTCTCATATTAACATTAATGTAAACTGATCTAATCGAGTCTCTGTTCGCCCTACCCTAGAAGTTTAATAGTGCATTTTACTCGCCATTCCACGCGCTTTAAGATGCCGCCTAGCCCAGTACGCTATCTGAAATAGGAGCGACGTAAATTGAACAAATGTGATAGAATTTCGCTGAATCCTTATATTAACCAAAATATAAAACGATCTAATCGGGTCTCTTATTGCCCTATCATAGAAGTTTCATAGGGTATTCTACTCGCCATTCCACGCGCTTTAAGATGCCGCCTAGCCCAGTGCGCTATCTGAAATAGGAACGACGTAAATTGAACGAGTGTGATAGAATTTCGTTGAATTCTTAAATTAACCATAATATAAAATGATCAAATCGGGTCTCTGTCTGCCATACCCTAGAAGTTTAATAGTGCATTTTATACGCCATTTCATGCGCTTTGAGATGCCGCATAGCCCAATACGCTATCTGAAATATCAGCGACGTAAATTGAACAAATGTGATAGAATTTCGCTGAATTCTTATATTAACCTTAATGTAAAATGATCTAATCGGGTCTCTGTTCGCCCTACCCTAGAAGTTTGATAGTGCATTTCTCTCGTCATTTCATGCGCTTTAAGGTGCCGCTTAGCACTGTAACCTATCTGAAATAGGAGCGACGTAAATTGAACAAACGTGATAGGATTTCCCTGAATTCTTATATTAACCTTAATGTAAAATGATCTAATCGGTTCTCTGTTCGCCCTACCCTAGAAGTTTAATAGTGCATTTTACTCGCCATTCCACGCGCTTTAAGATGCCGCCTAGCCCAGTACGCTATCTAAAATAGGAGCGACGTAAGTTGAACAAATGTGATAGAATTACACTTAATTCTTATATTAACCGTAATATAAAATGATCTAACCGGGTCTCTGTTTGCCTTATCCTAGAAGTTTAGTATTGCATTTTACTCGCCATTTCATGCGCTTTGAGATGCCGCTTATCCAAATACGCTATCTGAAATAGGAGCTACGTAAATTGAACAAATGTGATAGAATTTCGCTGAATTCTTATATTAACCCAAATATAAAATGATCTAATCGGGTCTCTGATTGCCCTATCATCGAAGTTAAATAGTGAATTTCACTCGCCATTCCACGCGCTTTGAGATGCCGCTTAGCCCAATAGCTATCTGAAATAGGAGCGACGTAAATTGAACAAATGTGATAGAATTTCCCTGAAATCTTATATTAAAGAAAATATAAAATGATCTAAACGGGACTCTGATTGCCCTATCATAGAAGTTTAGTAGTGCATTTTACTCGCCCTTCCACGCGCTTTAAGATGCCGCCAAGCCCAGTACACTATCTGAAATAGGAGCGACGAAAATTGAAAAAATGTGATAGAATTTCGCTGAATTCTTATATTAACCAAAATATAAAATGATCTAATGGGGTCTCTGTTTGCCCTACCCTAGAAGTTTAATAGTGCATTTTACTCGCCCTTTCGTGCGCTTTGAGATGCCGCTTAGCCCAATACGCTATCTGAAATAGGAGCGACGTAAATTGAACAAATGTGATAGAATTTCGCTGAATTCTTATATTAACCGTAATATAAAATCATCTAATCGGGTCTCTGTTTGCCTTACCCTAGAAGTTTAATAGTGCATTTTACTCGCCATTTCATGCGCTTTAAGATGCCGCCTAGCCCGGTATGCTATCTGAAATAGGAACGACGTAAATTGAACAAATGTGATAGAATTTTGCTGAATTCTTAAATTAACCATAATATAAAATGATCTAATCGAGTCTCTGTTCGCCCTACCCTAGAAGTTTAATAGTGCATTTCACTCGACATTTCATGCGCTTTGAGATGCCGCTTAGCCCAATAAGCTATCTGAAATAGGAGCGACGTAAATTGAACAAATATGATAGAATTTCGCTGAATTCTCATATTAACATTAATGTAAACTGATCTAATCGAGTCTCTGTTCGCCCTACCCTAGAAGTTTAATAGTGCATTTTACTCGCCATTCCACGCGCTTTAAGATGCCGCCTAGCCCAGTACGCTATCTGAAATAGGAGCGACGTAAATTGAACAAATGTGATAGAATTTCGCTGAATCCTTATATTAACCAAAATATAAAACGATCTAATCGGGTCTCTTATTGCCCTATCATAGAAGTTTCATAGGGTATTCTACTCGCCATTCCACGCGCTTTAAGATGCCGCCTAGCCCAGTGCGCTATCTGAAATAGGAACGACGTAAATTGAACGAGTGTGATAGAATTTCGTTGAATTCTTAAATTAACCATAATATAAAATGATCAAATCGGGTCTCTGTCTGCCATACCCTAGAAGTTTAATAGTGCATTTTATACGCCATTTCATGCGCTTTGAGATGCCGCATAGCCCAATACGCTATCTGAAATATCAGCGACGTAAATTGAACAAATGTGATAGAATTTCGCTGAATTCTTATATTAACCCAAATATAAAATGATCTAATCGGGTCTCTGATTGCCCTATCATCGAAGTTAAATAGTGAATTTCACTCGCCATTCCACGCGCTTTAAGGTGCCGCTTAGCCCAATACGCTATCTGAAATAGGAGCGACGTAAATTGAACGAATGTGACAGAATTTCGCTGAATTCTTATATTAACCAAAATATAAAATGATCTAATCGGGTCTCTGATAGCCCTATCATACAAGTTTGATAGTGCATTTTACTCGCCATTCCACGCGCTTTAAGATGCCGCCTAGCCCAGTATGCTATCTGAAATAGGAGCGACGTAAGTTGAACAAATGTGATAGAATTACGCTGAATTCTTATATTAACCGTAATATAAAATGATCTAATCGGGTCTCCGTTTGCCTTATCCTAGAAGTTTAATAGTGCATTTTACTCGCCATTTCATGCGCATTGAGATGCCGCTTAGCCCAATACGCTATCTGAAATATCAGCGACGTAAATTGAACAAATGTGATAGAATTACGCTGAAGTCTTATATTAACCGTAATATAAAATGATCTGATCGGGTCTCTGTTTGCCCTACCCTAGAAGTTTAATAGTGCATTTCACTCGTCATTTCATGCGCTTTGAGATGCCGCTTAGCCCAATAAGCTATCTGAAATAGGAGCGACGTAAATTATAACAAATGTGATAGAATTTTTCTGAATTCTTAAATAAACCATAATATGAAATGATCTAATCGGGTCTCTGTTTGCCCTACCCCAGAAGTTTAACAGTGCATTTTGCTCGCCATTTCATGCGCTTTGAGATGCCGCTTAGACCAATACGCTATCTGAAATAGGAGCGACGTAAATTGAACAAACGTGATAGGATTTCCCTGAATTCTTATATTAACCTTAATGTAAAATGATCTAATCGGTTCTCTGTTCGCCCTACCCTAGAAGTTTAATAGTGCATTTTACTCGCCATTTCATGCGCATTGAGATGCCGCATAGCCCAGTACGCTATCTGAAGTAGGAGCGACGTAAATTGAACAAATGTGATAGAATTTCGCTGAATTCTTAAATTAACCATAATATAAAATGATCTAATCGAGTCTCTGTTCGCCCTACCCTAGTAGTTTAATAGTGCATTTCACTCGACATTTCATGCGCTTTGAGATGCCGCTTAGCCCAATAAGCTATCTGAAATAGGAGCGACGTAAATTGAACAAATATGATAGAATTTCGCTGAATTCTCATATTAACATTAATGTAAACTGATCTAATCGGGTCTCTGTTCGCCCTATCATCGATGTTAAATAGTGAATTTCACTCGCCATTCCACGCGCACTAAGATGCCGCCTATCCCAGTACCCTATCTGAAATAGGAGCGACGTAAATTGAACAAATGTGATAGAATTTCCCTGAAATCTTATATTATCCGTAATATAAAATGATCTAATCGGGTCTCTGTTTGCCCTACCCTAGAAGTTTAATAGTGCATTTTACTCGCCATTGCATGTGCATTGAGATGCCGCATAGCCCAATACGCTATCTGAAATAGGAGCGACGTAAATTGAACAAATGTGATAGAATTTCCGTGAATTCTTATATTAACCTTAATGTAAAATGATCTAATCGGGTCTCTGATCGCCCTACCATAGAAGTCTAATAGTGCATTTCACTCGCCATTTCATGCGCTTTGAGATGCCTCTTAGCCCAATACGCTATCTGAAATAGGAGCGACGTAAGTTGAACAAATGTGATAGAATTTCGCTGAATTCTTTTATGAACCATAATGTAAAATGATCTAATCGGGTCTCTGTTCGCCCTAGCCTAGAGGTTTAATAGTGCATTTTACTCGCCATTCCACGCGCTTTAAGTTACCGCCTAGCCCAGTACGCTATCTAAAATAGGAGCGACGTAAATTGAACAAATGTGATAGAATTTTGCTGAATCCTTAAATTAACGGTAATATAAAATGATCTAATCGGGTCTCTGTTTGCCCTACCCTAGAAGTTTCATAGTGCATTTTACTCGCCATTTCATGCGCTTTGAGATGCCGCTTAGCCCAATACGCTATCTGAAACGTGAGCGACGTAAATTGAACAAATGTGATAGAATTTCGCTGAATTCTTATATTAACCCAAATATAAAATGATCTAATCGGGTCTCTGATTGCCCTATCATCGATGTTAAATAGTGAATTTCACTCGCCATTCCACGCGCATTAAGATGCCGCCTATCCCAGTACCCTATCTGAAATAGGAGCGACGTAAATTGAACAAATGTGACAGAATTTTGCTGAATTCTTAAATTAACCATAATATAAAATGATCTAATCGGGTCTCTCTTTGCCCTACCGTAGAAGTTTAATAGTGCATTTTACTCGCCATTTCATGCGCTTTGAGATGTCGCTTAGCCCGATACGCTATCTTAAATAGGAGCGACGTAAGTTGAACAAATGTGATAGAATTACGCTGCATTCTTATATTAACCGTAATATAAAATGATCTAATCGGGTCTCTGTTTGGCTTATCCTAGAAGTTTAATAGTGCATTTAACTCGCCATTTCATGCGCTTTGAGATGCCGCTTAGCCCGATACGCTATCTTAAATAGGAGCGACGTAAGTTGAACAAATGTGATAGAATTACGCTGTATTCTTATATTAACTGTAATATAAAATGATCCAATCGGGTCTCTGTTTGCCTTACCCTAGAAGATTAATAGCGCATTTTACTCGCCATTTCATGCGCTTTGAGATGCCGCTTAGCCCAATACGCTATCTGAAATAGGAGCGACGTAAATAGAACAAATGTGGTAGAATTTCGCTGAATTCTTATATTAACCAAAATATAAAATGATCTAATCGGGTCTCTGTTTGCCCTACCATAGAAGTTTAAGAGTGCATTTTATTCGCCATTTCATGCGCTTTGAGATGCCGCTTAGCCCAATACGCTATCTGAAATAGGAGCGACGTAAATTGAACAAATGTGATAGAATTTCCCTGAAATCATATATTGAACAAAATATAAAATGATCTAATTGGGGCTCTGATTGCCCTATCATAGAAGTTTAGTAGTGCATTTTACTCGCCCTTCCAGGCGCTTTGAGATACCGTCTAGCCCAATACGCTATCTGAAATAGGAGCGACGTAAATTGAACAAATGTGATAGAATTTCCCCGAAATCTTATATTGAACAAAATATAAAATGATCTAATCGGGTCTCTGATTGCCCTATCATAGAAGTTTAGTAGTGCATTTTACTCGCCCTTCCACGCGCTTTAAGATGCCGTCTAGCCCAGTACGCTATCTGAAATAGGAGCGACGTAAGTTGAACAAATGTGATACAATTACGCTGAATTCTTAGATTAACCGTAATATAAAATGATCTAATCGGGTCTCTGTTTGCCTTACCGTAGAAGTTTAATAGTGCATTGTACTCGCCATTTCATGCGCTTTGAGATGCCGCGTAGCCCAATAAGCTATCTGAAATAGGAGCGACGTAAAGTGAACAAATGTGATAGAATTTCGCTGAATTCTCATATTAACATTAATGTAAACTGATCTAATCGAGTCTCTGTTCGCCCTACCCTAGAAGTTTAATAGTGCATTTCACTCGTCATTTCATGCGCTTTGAGATGCCGCTTAGCCCAATAAGCTATCTGAAATAGGAGCGACGTAAATTGAACAAATGTGATAGAATTTCGCTGAATTCTTATATTAACCAAAATATAAAATGATCTAATCGGATCTCTGATTGCCCTATCATAGAAGTTTAATAGTGCATTTTACTCGCCATTCCACGCTCTTTAAGATGCGCCTAGCCCAGTATGCTATCTGAAATAGGAACGACGTAAATTGAACAAATGTGATAGAATTTTGCTGAATTCTTATATTAACCATAATATAAAATGATCTAATCGGGTCTCTGTTTGCCTTACCCTAGAAGTTTAATAGTGCATTTTACTCGCCATTCCACGCGCTTTAAGATGGCGCCTAGACCAGAACGCTATCAGAAATAGGAGCGATGTAAGTTGAACAAATGTGATAGAATTTCGCTGAATTCTTTTATTAACCATAATTTAAAATGATGTAATCGGGTCTCTCTTCGCCCTAGCCTAGAAGTTTAGCAGTGCATTTTATTCGCCATTTCATGCGCTTTGAGATGCCGCGTAGCCCCATACGCTATCTGAAATAGGAGCGACGTAAATTGAACAAATGTGATAGAATTTCCCTGAAATCTTATATTGAACAAAATATAAAATGATCTAATTGGGTCTCTGATTGCCCTATCATAGAAGTTTAGAAGTGCATTTTACTCGCCATTCCACGCGCTTTAAGATGCCGCCTAGCCCAGTACGCTATCTGAAATAGGAGCGACGTAAGTTGAACAAAAGTGATAGAATTTCGCTGAATCCTTATATTAATCAAAATATAAAATGATCTAATCGGGTCTCTGATTGCCCTATCATCGAAGTTCAATAGTGCATTTTACTCGCCCTTCCACGCGCTTTAAGATGCCGTCTAGCCCAGTACGTCATCTGAAATAGGAGCGACGTAAATTGAACAAATGTGATAGAATTTCGCTGATTTCTTATATTAACCAAAATATAAAATGATCTAATCGGGTCTCTGATTGCCCTACCCTAGAAGTTTAATAGTGCATTTTACTCGCCATTTCATGCGCTTTGAGGTGCCGCTTAGCCCAATAGCGCGATCTGAAATATGAGCGACGTAAATTGAACAAATGTGATAGAATTTCGCTGAATTCTTATATTAACCTTAATGTAAAATGATCTAATCGGGTCTCTGTTCGCCCTATCATAGAACTTTAATAGTGCATTTTATTCGCCATTTCATGCGCATTGAGATGCCGCTTAGCCCAATATGCTATCTGATATAGGAGCGACGTAAATTGAACAAATGTGATAGAATTACCCTGAATTCTTATATTAACCAAAATATAAAATGATGTAATCGGGTCTCTGATTGCCCTATCATAGAAGTTTAATAGCGCATTTTACTCGCCATTCCACGCGCTTTAAGATGCCGCCTAGCCCAGTATGCTATCTGAAATAGGAACGACGTAAATTTAACAAATGTGATAGAATTTTGCTGAATTCTTAAATTAACCATAATATAAAATGATCTAATCTGGTCTCTGTTCGCCCTACCCTAGAAGTTTAATAGTGCATTTTACTCCCCATTTCTTGCGCTTTGAGATGCAGCTTAGCCCAATACGCTATCTGAAATAGGAGCGACGTAAATTGAACAAATGTGATAGAATTTTGCTGAATTCTTAAATTAACCATAATATAAAATGATCTAATCGGGTCTCTCTTTGCCCTACCGTAGAAGTTTAATAGTGCATTTTACTCGCCATTTCATGCGCTTTGAGATGTCGCTTAGCCCGATACGCTATCTTAAATAGGAGCGACGTAAGTTGAACAAATGTGATAGAATTACGCTGCATTCTTATATTAACCGTAATATAAAATGATCTAATCGGGTCTCTGTTTGGCTTATCCTAGAAGTTTAATAGTGCATTTAACTCGCCATTTCATGCGCTTTGAGATGCCGCTTAGCCCGATACGCTATCTTAAATAGGAGCGACGTAAGTTGAATAAATGTGATAGAATTACGCTGTATTCTTATATTAACTGTAATATAAAATGATCCAATCGGGTCTCTGTTTGCCTTACCCTAGAAGATTAATAGCGCATTTTACTCGCCATTTCATGCGCTTTGAGGTGCCGCTTAGCCCAATACGCTATCTGAAATAGGAGCGACGTAAATAGAACAAATGTGGTAGAATTTCGCTGAATTCTTATATTAACCAAAATATAAAATGATCTAATCGGGTCTCTGTTTGCCCTACCATAGAAGTTTAAGAGTGCATTTTATTCGCCATTTCATGCGCTTTGAGATGCCGCTTAGCCCAATACGCTATCTGAAATAGGAGCGACGTAAATTGAACAAATGTGATAGAATTTCCCTGAAATCTTATATTGAACAAAATATAAAATGATCTAATTGGGGCTCTGATTGCCCTATCATAGAAGTTTAGTAGTGCATTTTACTCGCCCTTCCAGGCGCTTTGAGATACCGTCTAGCCCAATACGCTATCTGAAATAGGAGCGACGTAAATTGAACAAATGTGATAGAATTTCCCCGAAATCTTATATTGAACAAAATATAAAATGATCTAATCGGGTCTCTGATTGCCCTATCATAGAAGTTTAGTAGTGCATTTTACTCGCCCTTCCACGCGCTTTAAGATGCCGTCTAGCCCAGTACGCTATCTGAAATAGGAGCGACGTAAGTTGAACAAATGTGATACAATTACGCTGAATTCTTAGATTAACCGTAATATAAAATGATCTAATCGGGTCTCTGTTTGCCTTACCGTAGAAGTTTAATAGTGCATTGTACTCGCCATTTCATGCGCTTTGAGATGCCGCGTAGCCCAATAAGCTATCTGAAATAGGAGCGACGTAAAGTGAACAAATGTGATAGAATTTCGCTGAATTCTCATATTAACATTAATGTAAACTGATCTAATCGAGTCTCTGTTCGCCCTACCCTAGAAGTTTAATAGTGCATTTCACTCGTCATTTCATGCGCTTTGAGATGCCGCTTAGCCCAATAAGCTATCTGAAATAGGAGCGACGTAAATTGAACAAATGTGATAGAATTTCGCTGAATTCTTTTATTAACCATAATTTAAAATGATGTAATCGGGTCTCTCTTCGCCCTAGCCTAGAAGTTTAGCAGTGCATTTTATTCGCCATTTCATGCGCTTTGAGATGCCGCGTAGCCCCATACGCTATCTGAAATAGGAGCGACGTAAATTGAACAAATGTGATAGAATTTCCCTGAAATCTTATATTGAACAAAATATAAAATGATCTAATTGGGTCTCTGATTGCCCTATCATAGAAGTTTAGAAGTGCATTTTACTCGCCATTCCACGCGCTTTAAGATGCCGCCTAGCCCAGTACGCTATCTGAAATAGGAGCGACGTAAGTTGAACAAAAGTGATAGAATTTCGCTGAATCCTTATATTAATCAAAATATAAAATGATCTAATCGGGTCTCTGATTGCCCTATCATCGAAGTTCAATAGTGCATTTTACTCGCCCTTCCACGCGCTTTAAGATGCCGTCTAGCCCAGTACGTCATCTGAAATAGGAGCGACGTAAATTGAACAAATGTGATAGAATTTCGCTGATTTCTTATATTAACCAAAATATAAAATGATCTAATCGGGTCTCTGATTGCCCTACCCTAGAAGTTTAATAGTGCATTTTACTCGCCATTTCATGCGCTTTGAGGTGCCGCTTAGCCCAATAGCGCGATCTGAAATATGAGCGACGTAAATTGAACAAATGTGATAGAATTTCGCTGAATTCTTATATTAACCTTAATGTAAAATGATCTAATCGGGTCTCTGTTCGCCCTATCATAGAACTTTAATAGTGCATTTTATTCGCCATTTCATACGCTTTGAGATGCCGCTTAGCCCAATACGCTATCTGAATTAGGAGCGATGTAAATTGAACAAATGTGATAGAATTTCGCTGAATTCATATATTGACCATAATGTAAAATGATCTAATCGGGTCTCCGTTCGCCCTAGCCCAGAAGTTTAATGGTGCATTTTATTCGACATTTCATGCGCTTTGAGATGGCGCTTAGCCCAATACGCTATCTGAAATAGGAGCGACGTAAATTGAACAAATGTGATAGAATTTCCCTGAAATCTTATATTGAACAAAATATAAAATGATCTAATTGGGGCTCTGATTGCCCTATCATAGAAGTTTAGTAGAGCATTTTACTCGCCATTCCACGCGCTTTGAGATGCCGCTTATCCCAATAGCTATCTGAAATAGGAGCGACGTAAATTGAACAAATGTGTTAGAATTACGCTGAATTCTTATATTAACCGTAATATAAAATGGTCTAATCGGATCTCCGTTTGCCTTATCCTAGAAGTTTATTAGTGCATTTTACTCGTCATTCCATGCGCTTTGAGATGCCGGTTAGCCCAATACGCTATCTGAAATAGGAGCGATGTAAATTGAACAAATGTGATAGAATTTCGCTGAATTCTTAAATTAACCATAATATAAAATGATGTAATCGGGTCTCTGTTCGCCCTACCCAAGAAGTTTAATAGTACATTTCTCTCGTCATTTCATGCGCTTTGAGATGTCGCTTAGCCCAATAGCTATCTGAAATAGGAGCGACGTAAATTGAACAAATGTCATAGAATTTCCCTGAAATCTTATATTAACCGTAATATAAAATCATCTAATCGGGTCTCTGTTTGCCTTACCCTAGAAGTTTAATAGTGCATTTTACTCGCCATTTCATGCGCATTGAGATGCCGCTTAGCCCAATATGCTATCTGATATAGGAGCGACGTAAATTGAACAAATGTGATAGAATTACGCTGAATTCTTATATTAACCAAAATATAAAATGATGTAATCGGGTCTCTGATTGCCCTATCATAGAAGTTTAATAGCGCATTTTACTCGCCATTCCACGCGCTTTAAGATGCCGCCTAGCCCAGTATGCTATCTGAAATAGGAACGACGTAAATTTAACAAATGTGATAGAATTTTGCTGAATTCTTAAATTAACCATAATATAAAATGATCTAATCTGGTCTCTGATTGCCCTACCCTAGAAGTTTAATAGTGCATTTTACTCCCCATTTCTTGCGCTTTGAGATGCAGCTTAGCCCAATACGCTATCTGAAATAGGAGCGACGTAAATAGAACAAATGTGATAGAATTTCGCTGAATTCTTATATTAACCAAAATATAAAATGATCTTATCGGGTCTCTGATTGCCCTACCCTAGAAGTTTAATAGTGCATGTTACTCGCCCTTTCGTGCGCTTTGAGATGCCGCTTAGCCTAATACGCTATCTGAAATAGGAGCGACGTAAATTGAACGAATGTGATAAAATTTCGCTGTATTCTTATAGTAACCAAAATATAAAATGATATAATCGGGTCTCTGATTGCCGTATCATAGAAGTTTAATAGTGCATTTTACTCGCCATTCCACGCGCTTTAAGTTGCCGCCTAGCCCAGTACGCTATCTGAAATAGGAGCTACGTAAGTTGAACAAATGTCACAGAATTACGCTGAATTCTTATGTTAACCGTAATATAAAATGATCTAATCGGGTCTCTGTTTGCCTTATCCTAGAAGTTTAATAGTGCATTTTACACGCCATTTCATGCGCTTTGAGATGCCGCTTAGCCCAATACGCTATCTGAAATAGGAGCGACGTAAATTGAACAAATGTGATAGAATTTCGCTGAATTCTTATATTAACCAAAATATAAAATGATCTAATCGGGTCTCTGATTGCCCTACCCTAGAAGTTTAATAGTGCATTTTACTCCCCATTTCATGCGCTTTGAGATGCCGCTTAGACCAATACGCTATCTGAAATAGGAGCGACGTAAATTAAACAAATGTGATAGAATTTCGCTGAATTCTTATATTAACCAAAATATAAAATGATCTAACCGGGTCTCTGATTGCCCTATCATAGAAGTTTAATAGTACATTTTACTCGCCACACCACGCGCTTTAAGATGCCGCCTATCCGAGTGCGCTATCTGAAATAGGAGGGACGTAAATTGAACAAATGTGTTAGAATTTTGCTGAATTCTTAAATTAACCATAATATAAAATCATCTAATCGGGTCTCTGATTGCCCTACCCTAGAAGTTTAGTAGAGCATTTTACTCGCCATTTCATGCGCCTTGAGATGCCGCTTATCCCAATACGCTATCTGAAATAGGTGCGACGTAAATTGAACAAATGTGATAGAATTTCGCTGAATTGATAAATTAACCATAATATAAAATGATCTAATGGAGTCTCTGTTTGCCCTACCCTAGAAGTTTAATAGTGCATTTTACTCGCCATTCCGCGCGCTTTAAGATGCCGCTTAGCCCAATACGCAATCTGAAATAGGAGCGACGTAAATTGAACAAATGTGATAGAATTTCGCTGAATGCTTATATTAACCAAAATATAAAATGATCTAATCGGCTCTCTGATTGCCCTATCATAGAAGTTTAGTAGTGCATTTTACTCGCCCTTCCACGCGATTTAAGATGCCGCCCAGCCCAGTACGCTATCTGAAATAGGAGCGACGTAAGTTGAACAAATGTGACAGAATCACGCTGAATTCTTATATTAACCGTAATATGAAATGATCTAATCGGGTCTCTGTTCGCCCTAGCGTAGAAGCTTAATAGCGCGTTTTATTCGTCATTTCATGCGCTTTGAGATGCCGCTTAGCCCAATACGCTATCTGAAATGGGAGAAGTGTAAATTGAACAAATGTGATAGAATTTCGCTGAATTCTTATATTAACCCAAATATAAAATGATCTAATCGGGTCTCTGATTGCCCTATCATCGAAGTTAAATAGTGAATTTCACTCGCCATTCCACGCGCTTTAAGGTGCCGCTTAGCCCAATACGCTATCTGAAATAGGAGCGACGTAAATTGAACGAATGTGACAGAATTTCGCTGAATTCTTATATTAACCAAAATATAAAATGATCTAATCGGGTCTCTGATAGCCCTATCATACAAGTTTGACAGTGCATTTTACTCGCCATTCCACGCGCTTTAAGATGCCGCCTAGCCCAGTATGCTATCTGAAATAGGAGCGACGTAAGTTGAACAAATGTGATAGAATTACGCTGAATTCTTATATTAACCGTAATATAAAATGATCTAATCGGGTCTCCGTTTGCCTTATCCTAGAAGTTTAATAGTGCATTTTACTCGCCATTTCATGCGCATTGAGATGCCGCTTAGCCCAGTACGCTATCTGAAATATCAGCGACGTAAATTGAACAAATGTGATAGAATTACGCTGAAGTCTTATATTAACCGTAATATAAAATGATCTGATCGGGTCTCTGTTTGCCCTACCCTAGAAGTTTAATAGTGCATTTCACTCGTCATTTCATGCGCTTTGAGATGCCGCTTAGCCCAATAAGCTATCTGAAATAGGAGCGACGTAAATTATAACAAATGTGATAGAATTTTTCTGAATTCTTAAATAAACCATAATATGAAATGATCTAATCGGGTCTCTGTTTGCCCTACCCCAGAAGTTTAACAGTGCATTTTGCTCGCCATTTCATGCGCTTTGAGATGCCGCTTAGACCAATACGCTATCTGAAATAGGAGCGACGTAAATTGAACAAACGTGATAGGATTTCCCTGAATTCTTATATTAACCTTAATGTAAAATGATCTAATCGGTTCTCTGTTCGCCCTACCCTAGAAGTTTAATAGTGCATTTTACTCGCCATTTCATGCGCTTTGAGATGCCGCATAGCCCAGTACGCTATCTGAAGTAGGAGCGACGTAAATTGAACAAATGTGATAGAATTTCGCTGAATTCTTAAATTAACCATAATATAAAATGATCTAATCGAGTCTCTGTTCGCCCTACCCTAGTAGTTTAATAGTGCATTTCACTCGACATTTCATGCGCTTTGAGATGCCGCTTAGCCCAATAAGCTATCTGAAATAGGAGCGACGTAAATTGAACAAATATGATAGAATTTCGCTGAATTCTCATATTAACATTAATGTAAACTGATCTAATCGGGTCTCTGTTCGCCCTATCATCGATGTTAAATAGTGAATTTCACTCGCCATTCCACGCGCACTAAGATGCCGCCTATCCCAGTACCCTATCTGAAATAGGAGCGACGTAAATTGAACAAATGTGATAGAATTTCCCTGAAATCTTATATTATCCGTAATATAAAATGATCTAATCGGGGTCTCTGTTTGCCCTACCCTAGAAGTTTAATAGTGCATTTTACTCGCCATTGCATGTGCATTGAGATGCCGCATAGCCCAATACGCTATCTGAAATAGGAGCGACGTAAATTGAACAAATGTGATAGAATTTCCGTGAATTCTTATATTAACCTTAATGTAAAATGATCTAATCGGGTCTCTGATCGCCCTACCATAGAAGTCTAATAGTGCATTTCACTCGCCATTTCATGCGCTTTGAGATGCCTCTTAGCCCAATACGCTATCTGAAATAGGAGCGACGTAAGTTGAACAAATGTGATAGAATTTCGCTGAATTCTTTTATGAACCATAATGTAAAATGATCTAATCGGGTCTCTGTTCGCCCTAGCCTAGAGGTTTAATAGTGCATTTTACTCGCCATTCCACGCGCTTTAAGTTACCGCCTAGCCCAGTACGCTATCTAAAATAGGAGCCACGTAAATTGAACAAATGTGATAGAATTTTGCTGAATCCTTAAATTAACGGTAATATAAAATGATCTAATCGGGTCTCTGTTTGCCCTACCCTAGAAGTTTCATAGTGCATTTTACTCGCCATTTCATGCGCTTTGAGATGCCGCTTAGCCAATACGCTATCTGAAACGTGAGCGACGTAAATTGAACAAATGTGATAGAATTTCGCTGAATTCTTATATTAACCCAAATATAAAATGATCTAATCGGGTCTCTGATTGCCCTATCATCGATGTTAAATAGTGAATTTCACTCGCCATTCCACGCGCATTAAGATGCCGCCTATCCCAGTACCCTATCTGAAATAGGAGCGACGTAACTTGAACAAATGTGACAGAATTTTGCTGAATTCTTAAATTAACCATAATATAAAATGATCTAATCGGGTCTCTCTTTGCCCTACCGTAGAAGTTTAATAGTGCATTTTACTCGCCATTTCATGCGCTTTGAGATGTCGCTTAGCCCGATACGCTATCTTAAATAGGAGCGACGTAAGTTGAACAAATGTGATAGAATTACGCTGCATTCTTATATTAACCGTAATATAAAATGATCTAATCGGGTCTCTGTTTGGCTTATCCTAGAAGTTTAATAGTGCATTTAACTCGCCATTTCATGCGCTTTGAGATGCCGCTTAGCCGATACGCTATCTTAAATAGGAGCGACGTAAGTTGAACAAATGTGATAGAATTACGCTGTATTCTTATATTAACTGTAATATAAAATGATCCAATCGGGTCTCTGTTTGCCTTACCCTAGAAGATTAATAGCGCATTTTACTCGCCATTTCATGCGCTTTGAGATGCCGCTTAGCCCAATACGCTATCTGAAATAGGAGCGACGTAAATAGAACAAATGTGGTAGAATTTCGCTGAATTCTTATATTAACCAAAATATAAAATGATCTAATCGGGTCTCTGTTTGCCCTACCATAGAAGTTTAAGAGTGCATTTTATTCGCCATTTCATGCGCTTTGAGATGCCGCTTAGCCCAATACGCTATCTGAAATAGGAGCGACGTAAATTGAACAAATGTGATAGAATTTCCCTGAAATCTTATATTGAACAAAATATAAAATGATCTAATTGGGGCTCTGATTGCCCTATCATAGAAGTTTAGTAGTGCATTTTACTCGCCCTTCCAGGCGCTTTGAGATACCGTCTAGCCCAATACGCTATCTGAAATAGGAGCGACGTAAATTGAACAAATGTGATAGAATTTCCCCGAAATCTTATATTGAACAAAATATAAAATGATCTAATCGGGTCTCTGATTGCCCTATCATAGAAGTTTAGTAGTGCATTTTACTCGCCCTTCCACGCGCTTTAAGATGCCGTCTAGCCCAGTACGCTATCTGAAATAGGAGCGACGTAAGTTGAACAAATGTGATACAATTACGCTGAATTCTTAGATTAACCGTAATATAAAATGATCTAATCGGGTCTCTGTTTGCCTTACCGTAGAAGTTTAATAGTGCATTGTACTCGCCATTTCATGCGCTTTGAGATGCCGCGTAGCCCAATAAGCTATCTGAAATAGGAGCGACGTAAAGTGAACAAATGTGATAGAATTTCGCTGAATTCTCATATAACATTAATGTAAACTGATCTAATCGAGTCTCTGTTCGCCCTACCCTAGAAGTTTAATAGTGCATTTCACTCGTCATTTCATGCGCTTTGAGATGCCGCTTAGCCCAATAAGCTATCTGAAATAGGAGCGACGTAAATTGAACAAATGTGATAGAATTTCGCTGAATTCTTATATTAACCAAAATATAAAATGATCTAATCGGGTCTCTGATTGCCCTATCATAGAAGTTTAATAGTGCATTTTACTCGCCATTCCACGCTCTTTAAGATGCGCCTAGCCCAGTATGCTATCTGAAATAGGAACGACGTAAATTGAACAAATGTGATAGAATTTGCTGAATTCTTATATTAACCATAATATAAATGATCTAATCGGGTCTCTGTTTGCCTTACCCTAGAAGTTTAATAGTGCATTTTACTCGCCATTCCACGCGCTTTAAGATGGCGCCTAGACCAGAACGCTATCAGAAATAGGAGCGATGTAAGTTGAACAAATGTGATAGAATTTCGCTGAATTCTTTTATTAACCATAATTTAAAATGATGTAATCGGGTCTCTCTTCGCCCTAGCCTAGAAGTTTAGCAGTGCATTTTATTCGCCATTTCATGCGCTTTGAGATGCCGCGTAGCCCCATACGCTATCTGAAATAGGAGCGACGTAAATTGAACAAATGTGATAGAATTTCCCTGAAATCTTATATTGAACAAAATATAAAATGATCTAATTGGGTCTCTCATTGCCCTATCATAGAAGTTTAGAAGTGCATTTTACTCGCCATTCCACGCGCTTTAAGATGCCGCCTAGCCCAGTACGCTATCTGAAATAGGAGCGACGTAAGTTGAACAAAAGTGATAGAATTTCGCTGAATCCTTATATTAATCAAAATATAAAATGATCTAATCGGGTCTCTGATTGCCCTATCATCGAAGTTCAATAGTGCATTTTACTCGCCCTTCCACACGCTTTAAGATGCCGTCTAGCCCAGTACGTCATCTGAAATAGGAGCGACGTAAATTGAACAAATGTGATAGAATTTCGCTGATTTCTTATATTAACCAAAATATAAAATGATCTAATCGGGTCTCTGATTGCCCTACCCTAGAAGTTTAATAGTGCATTTTACTCGCCATTTCATGCGCTTTGAGGTGCCGCTTAGCCCAATAGCGCGATCTGAAATATGAGCGACGTAAATTGAACAAATGTGATAGAATTTCGCTGAATTCTTATATTAACCTTAATGTAAAATGATCTAATCGGGTCTCTGTTCGCCCTATCATAGAACTTTAATAGTGCATTTTATTCGCCATTTCATACGCTTTGAGATGCCGCTTAGCCCAATACGCTATCTGAATTAGGAGCGATGTAAATTGAACAAATGTGATAGAATTTCGCTGAATTCATATATTGACCATAATGTAAAATGATCTAATCGGGGTCTCCGTTCGCCCTAGCCCAGAAGTTTAATGGTGCATTTTATTCGACATTTCATGCGCTTTGAGATGGCGCTTAGCCCAATACGCTATCTGAAATAGGAGCGACGTAAATTGAACAAATGTGATAGAATTTCCCTGAAATCTTATATTGAACAAAATATAAAATGATCTAATTGGGGCTCTGATTGCCCTATCATAGAAGTTTAGTAGAGCATTTTACTCGCCATTCCACGCGCTTTGAGATGCCGCTTATCCCAATAGCTATCTGAGATAGGAGCGACGTAAATTGAACAAATGTGTTAGAATTACGCTGAATTCTTATATTAACCGTAATATAAAATGGTCTAATCGGATCTCCGTTTGCCTTATCCTAGAAGTTTATTAGTGCATTTTACTCGTCATTCCATGCGCTTTGAGATGCCGGTTAGCCCAATACGCTATCTGAAATAGGAGCGATGTAAATTGAACAAATGTGATAGAATTTCGCTGAATTCTTAAATTAACCATAATATAAAATGATGTAATCGGGTCTCTGTTCGCCCTACCCAAGAAGTTTAATAGTACATTTCTCTCGTCATTTCATGCGCTTTGAGATGTCGCTTAGCCCAATAGCTATCTGAAATAGGAGCGACGTAAATTGAACAAATGTCATAGAATTTCCCTGAAATCTTATATTAACCGTAATATAAAATCATCTAATCGGGTCTCTGTTTGCCTTACCCTAGAAGTTTAATAGTGCATTTTACTCGCCATTTCATGCGCTTTGAGATGCCGCTTAGCCCAATATGCTATCTGATATAGGAGCGACGTAAATTGAACAAATGTGATAGAATTACGCTGAATTCTTATATTAACCAAAATATAAAATGATGTAATCGGGTCTCTGATTGCCCTATCATAGAAGTTTAATAGCGCATTTTACTCGCCATTCCACGCGCTTTAAGATGCCGCCTAGCCCAGTATGCTATCTGAAATAGGAACGACGTAAATTTAACAAATGTGATAGAATTTTGCTGAATTCTTAAATTAACCATAATATAAAATGATCTAATCTGGTCTCTGATTGCCCTACCCTAGAAGTTTAATAGTGCATTTTACTCCCCATTTCTTGCGCTTTGAGATGCAGCTTAGCCCAATACGCTATCTGAAATAGGAGCGACGTAAATTGAACAAATGTGATAGAATTTTGCTGAATTCTTAAATTAACCATAATATAAAATGATCTAATCTGGTCTCTCATTGCCCTACCCTAGAAGTTTAATAGTGCATTTTACTCGCCCTTTCGTGCGCTTTGAGATGCCGCTTAGCCCAATACGCTATCTGAAATAGGAGCGACGTAAATTGAACAAATGTGATAGAATTTCACTGAAATGTTATAGTAAACAAAATATAAAATGATCTATTCGGAACTCTGATTGCCCTATCATAGAAGTTTAGTAGTGCATTTTACTCGCCCTTCCACGCGCTTTAAGATGCCGCCTAGCGCAGTACGCAATCTGAAATAGGAGCGACGTTAGTTGAGCAAATGTGATAGAATTACGCTGAATTCTTATATTAACCGTAATATAAAATGATCTATTCGGGTCTCTGTTCGCCCTACCCTATAAGTTTAATAGTGCCTTTCACTCGCCATTCCATAGGCTTTGAGATGCCGCTTAGCCCAAAACGCTATCTGAAATAGGAGCGACGTAAATAGAACAAATGTGATAGAATTTCGCTGAATTCTTATATTAACCAAAATATAAAATGATCTTATCGGGTCTCTGATTGCCCTACCCTAGAAGTTTAATAGTGCATGTTACTCGCCCTTTCGTGCGCTTTGAGATGCCGCTTAGCCTAATACGCTATCTGAAATAGGAGCGACGTAAATTGAACGAATGTGATAAAATTTCGCTGTATTCTTATAGTAACCAAAATATAAAATGATATAATCGGGTCTCTGATTGCCGTATCATAGAAGTTTAATAGTGCATTTTACTCGCCATTCCACGCGCTTTAAGTTGCCGCCTAGCCCAGTACGCTATCTGAAATAGGAGCTACGTAAGTTGAACAAATGTCACAGAATTACGCTGAATTCTTATGTTAACCGTAATATAAAATGATCTAATCGGGTCTCTGTTTGCCTTATCCTAGAAGTTTAATAGTGCATTTTACACGCCATTTCATGCGCTTTGAGATGCCGCTTAGCCCAATACGCTATCTGAAATAGGAGCGACGTAAATTGAACAAATGTGATAGAATTTCGCTGAATTCTTATATTAACCAAAATATAAAATGATCTAATCGGGTCTCTGATTGCCCTACCCTAGAAGTTTAATAGTGCATTTTACTCCCCATTTCATGCGCTTTGAGATGCCGCTTAGACCAATACGCTATCTGAAATAGGAGCGACGTAAATTAAACAAATGTGATAGAATTTCGCTGAATTCTTATATTAACCAAAATATAAAATGATCTAACCGGGTCTCTGATTGCCCTATCATAGAAGTTTAATAGTACATTTTACTCGCCACACCACGCGCTTTAAGATGCCGCCTATCCGAGTGCGCTATCTGAAATAGGAGGGACGTAAATTGAACAAATGTGTTAGAATTTTGCTGAATTCTTAAATTAACCATAATATAAAATGATATAATCGGGTCTCAGATTGCCCTACCCTAGAAGTTTAGTAGTGCATTTTACTCGCCATTTCATGCGCCTTGAGATGCCGCTTATCCCAATACGCTATCTGAAATAGGAGCGACGTAAATTGAACAAATGTGATAGAATTTCGCTGAATTGATAAATTAACCATAATATAAAATGATCTGATCGAGTCTCTGTTTGCCCTACCCTAGAAGTTTAATAGTGCATTTTACTTGTCAATCCGCGCGCTTTAAGATGCCGCTTAGCCCAATACGCTATCTGAAATAGGAGCGACGTAAATTGAACAAATGTGATAGAATTTCGCTGAATTCTTATATTAACCAAAATATAAAACGATCTAATCGGGTCTCTGATTGCCCTATCATAGAAGTTTAATAGTGCATTTTACTCGCCATTCCACGCGCTTTAAGTTGCCGCCTAGCCCAGCACGCTATCCGAAATAGGAGCTACGTAAGTTGAACAAATGTCACAGAATTACGCTGAATTCTTGTATTAACCGTAATATAAAATGATCTAATCGGGTTTCTGTTTGCCTTATCCTAGAAGTTTAATAGTGCATTTTACTCGCCATTTCTTGCGCTTTGAGATGACGCTTAGCACAAGTCGCCATCTGAAATAGGAGCGACGTACATTGAACAAATGTGATAGAATTTCGCTGAATTCTTATATTAACCGTAATATAAAATGATCTAATCGGGTCTCTGTTTGCCTTACCCCAGAAGTTTAATAGTGCATATTACTCGCCATTTCATGCGCTTTGAGATGCCGCTTAGCCCAATATGCTATCTGATATAGGAGCGACGTAAATTGAACAAATGTGATAGAATTTGCCTGAATTCTTATATTAACCTTAATGTAAAATGATCCAATCGGGTCTTTGTTCGCCCAACCCTAGAAGTTCAATAGTGCATTTTACTCGCCATTTCATACGCTTTGAGATGCCGCTTAGCCCAATACGCTATCTGAAATATCAGCGACGTAAATTGAAAAAATGTGATAGAATTACGCTGAATTCTTATATTAACCGTAATATAAAATGATCTGATCGGGTCTCTGTTTGCCTTATCCTAGAAGTTCAATAGTGCATTTCACTCGTCATTCAATGCGCTTTGAGATGCCGCTTAGCCCAATAAGCTATCTGAAATAGGAGCGACGTAAATTGACCAATGTGATAGAATTTTTCTGAATTCTTAAATAAACCATAATATGAAATGATCTAATCGGGTCTCTGTTTGCCCTACCCTAGAAGTTTAACAGTGCATTTTAGTCGCCATTTCATGCGCTTTGAGATGCCGCTTAGCCCAATACGCTATCTGAAATAGTAGCGACGTAAATTGAACAAACGTGATAGAATTTCGCTGAATTCTTTTATTAACCATAATGTTAAATGATCTAATCGGGTCTCTCTTCGCCCTAGCGTAGAAGCTTAATAGTGCATTTTACACGCCATTTCATGCGCTTTGAGATGACGCTTAGCACAAGTCGCCATCTGATATAGGAGCGACGTAAATTAAACAAATGTGATAGAATTTCGCTGAATTCTTATATTAACCAAAATATAAAATGATCTAACCGGGTCTCTGATTGCCCTATCATAGAAGTTTAATAGTACATTTTACTCGCCACTCCACGCGCTTTAAGATGCCGCCTATCCGAGTACGCTATCTGAAATAGGAGCGACGTAAATTGAACAAATGTGTTAGAATTTTGCTGAATTCTTAAATTAACCATAATATAAAATCATCTAATCGGGTCTCTGATTGCCCTACCCTAGAAGTTTAGTAGAGCATTTTACTCGCCATTTCATGCGCCTTGAGATGCCGCTTATCCCAATACGCTATCTGAAATAGGTGCGACGTAAATTGAACAAATGTGATAGAATTTCGCTGAATTGATAAATTAACCATAATATAAAATGATCTAATCGAGTCTCTGTTTGCCCTACCCTAGAAGTTTAATAGTGCATTTTACTCGCCATTCCGCGCGCTTTAAGATGCCGCTTAGCCCAATACGCAATCTGAAATAGGAGCGACGTAAATTGAACAAATGTGATAGAATTTCGCTGAATTCTTATATTAACCAAAATATAAAATGATCTAATCGGCTCTCTGATTGCCCTATCATAGAAGTTTAGTAGTGCATTTTACTCGCCCTTCCACGCGATTTAAGATGCCGCCCAGCCCAGTACGCTATCTGAAATAGGAGCGACGTAAGTTGAACAAATGTGACAGAATCACGCTGAATTCTTATATTAACCGTAATATGAAATGATCTAATCGGGTCTCTGTTCGCCCTAGCGTAGAAGCTTAATAGCGCGTTTTATTCGTCATTTCATGCGCTTTGAGATGCCGCTTAGCCCAATACGCTATCTGAAATGGGAGAAGTGTAAATTGAACAAATGTGATAGAATTTCGCTGAATTCTTTTATTAACCATAATGTTAAATGATCTAATCGGGTCTCTCTTCGCCCTAGCCTAGAAGCTTAATAGTGCATTTTATTCGCCATTTCATGCGCCTTGAGATGCCGCTTAGCCCAATACGCTATCTGAAATAGGAGCGACGTAAATTGAACAAATGTGATAGAATTTCGCTGAATTCTTATATTAACCAAAATATAAAATGATCTAATCGGGTCTCTGATTGCCCTATCATAGAAGTTTAATAGTGCATTTTACTCGCCATTCCACGCGCTTTAAGATGCCGCCTAGCCCAGTACGCCATCTGAAATAGGAGCGACGTAAATTGAACAAATGTGATAGAATTTTTCCGAATTCTTAAATTAACCATAATATAAAATGATGTAATCGGGTCTCTGTTCGCCCTACCCAAGAAGTTTAATAGTGCATTTCTCTCGTCATTTCATGCGCTTTGAGATGCCGCTTAGCCCAATACGCTATCTGAAATAGGAGCGACGTAAATTGAACAAATGTGATAGAATTTCCCTGAAATCTTATATTAAACAAAATATAAAATGATGTAAACGGGACTCTGATTGCCCTATCATAGAAGTTTAGTAGTGCATTTTACTCGCCCTTCCACGCGCTATGAGATGCCGCCTAGCCCAGTACACTATCTGAAATAGGAGCGATGTATGTTGAACGAATGTGATAGAATTACGCTGAATTCTTATATTAACCGTAATATATAATGATCTAATCGGGTCTCTGCACGCCCTACCCTAGAAGATTACTAGTGCATTTCACTCGTCATTTCATGCGCTTTGAGATGCCGCATAGCCCAATAAGCTATCTGAAATAGGAGCGACGTAAATTGAACAAATGTGATAGAATTACGCTGAATTCTTATATTAACCAAAATATAAAATGATCTAATCGGCTCTCTGATTGCCCTATCATAGAAGTTTAGTAGTGCATTTTACTCGCCATTTCTTGCGCTTTGAGATGCCGCTTAGCCCAATACGCTATCTGAAATATCAGCGACGTAAATTGAACAAATGTGATAGAATTACGCTGAATTCTTATATTAACCGTAATATAAAATGATCTGATCGGGTCTCTGTTTGCCTTATCCTAGAAGTTTAATAGTGCATTTTACTCGCCATTTCATGCGCATTGAGATGCCGCTTAGCCCAATACGCCATCTGAAATAGGAGCGACATAAATTGAACAAATGTGATAGAGTTTCGCTGAATTCTTAAATTAACCATAATATAAAATGATCTTATCGGGTCTCTGTTTGCCCTACCCTAGAAGTTTAATAGTGCATTTTACTCGCCATTTCTTGCGCTTTGAGATGCCGCTTAGCCCAATACGCTATCTGAAATATCAGCGACGTAAATTGAACAAATGTGATAGAATTACGCTGAATTCTTATATTAACCGTAATATAAAATGATCTGATCGGGTCTCTGTTTGCCCTATCCTAGAAGTTTGGTAGTGCATTTCACTCGTCATTTCATGCGCTTTGAGATGCCGCTTAGCCCAATAAGCTATCTGAAATAGGAGCGACGTAAATTATAACAAATGTGATAGAATTTTTCTGAATTCTTAAATAAACCATAATATGAAATGATCTAATCGGGTCTCTGTTTGCCCTACCCTAGAAGTTTAACAGTGCATTTTGCTCGCCATTTCATGCGCTTTGAGATGCCGCCTAGCCCAGTACGCTATCTGAAATACGAGCGACGTAAGTTTAACAAATGTGATAGAATTACGCTGAATTCTTACATTAACCGTAATATAAAATGATCTAACCGGGTCCCTGTTTGCCTTACCCTAGAATTTTAATAGTGCATTTTACTCGCCATTTCTTGCGCTTTGAGATGCCGCTTAGCCCAATACGCTATCTGAAATATCAGCGACGTAAATTGAACAAATGTGATAGCATTACGCTGAATTCTTATATTAACCGTAATATAAAATGATCCGATCGGGTCTCTGTTTGCCCTACCCTAGAAGTTTGATAGTGCATTCCTCTCGTCATTTCATGCGCGTTAAGGTGCCGCTTAGCACTGTAACCTATCTGAAATAGGAGCGATGTAAATTGAACAAATGTGATAGAATTTCCCTGAAGTCTTATATTAACCAAAATATAAAATGATCTAATCGGGTCTCTGATAGCCCTATCATAGAAGCTTAATAGTGTATTTTACTCGCCATTCCACGCGCTTTAAGATGCCGCCTAGCCCAGTATGCTGTCTGAAATAGGAGCGACGTAGTTGAACAAATGTGATAGAATTACGCTGAATTCTTGTATTAACCGTAATATAAAATGATCTAATCGGGTCTCTGTTTGCCTTATCCTAGAAGTTTAATAGTGCATTTTACTCGCCATTTCATGCGCTTTGAGATGCCGCTTAGCCCAATACGCTATCTGAAATATCAGCGACGTAAATTGAACAAATGTGATAGAATTACGCTGAATTCTTATATTAACCGTAATATAAAATGATCTGATCGGGTCTCTGTTTGCCCTATCCTAGAAGTTTGGTAGTGCATTTCACTCGTCATTTCATGCGCTTTGAGATGCCGCTTAGCCCAATAAGCTATCTGAAATAGGAGCGACGTAAATTATAACAAATGTGATAGAATTTTTCTGAATTCTTAAATAAACCATAATATGAAATGATCTAATCGGGTCTCTGTTTGCCCTACCCTAGAAGTTTAACAGTGCATTTTGCTCGCCATTTCATGCGCTTTGAGATGCCGCTTAGACCAATACGCTATCTGAAATAGGAGCGACGTAAATTGAACAAACGTGATAGGATTTCCCTGAATTCTTACATTAACCTTAATGTAAAATGATCTAATCGGTTCTCTGTTCGCCCTACCCTAGAAGTTTAATAGTGCATTTTATTCCCCATTTCATGCGCTTTGAGATGCCGCTTAGCCGAATACGCTATCTGGAATTGGAGCGACGTAAATTGAACAAACGTGATAGGATTTCGCTGAATTCTTATATTAACCAAAATATAAAATGATCTAATCGGGTCTCTGATTGCCCTATCATAGAAGGCTAATAGTGCATTTTACTCGCTATTCCACGCGCTTTAAGATGCCGGATAGCCCAGTAGGCTATCTGAAATAGGAGTGACGTAAATTGAACAAATGTGATAGAATTACTCTTAATTCTTTTATTAACCATAATGTAATATGATCTAATCGGGTCTCTGTTTGCCTTACCCTAGAAGTTTAGTAGTGCATTTCACTCGTCATTTCATGCGCTTTGAGATGCCGCTTAGCCCAATAAGCTATCTGAAATAGGAGCGACGTAAATTATAACAAATGTGATAGAATTTTTCTGAATTCTTAAATAAACCATAATATAAAATGATCTTATCGGGTCTCTGTTTGCCCTACCCTAGAAGTTTAATAGTGCATTTTACTCGCCATTTCTTGCGCTTTGAGATGCCGCTTAGCCCAATACGCTATCTGAAATATCAGCGACGTAAATTGAACAAATGTGATAGAATTACGCTGAATTCTTATATTAACCGTAATATAAAATGATCTGATCGGGTCTCTGTTTGCCCTATCCTAGAAGTTTGGTAGTGCATTTCACTCGTCATTTCATGCGCTTTGAGATGCCGCTTAGCCCAATAAGCTATCTGAAATAGGAGCGACGTAAATTATAACAAATGTGATAGAATTTTTCTGAATTCTTAAATAAACCATAATATGAAATGATCTAATCGGGTCTCTGTTTGCCCTACCCTAGAAGTTTAACAGTGCATTTTGCTCGCCATTTCATGCGCTTTGAGATGCCGCTTAGACCAATACGCTATCTGAAATAGGAGCGACGTAAATTGAACAAACGTGATAGGATTTCCCTGAATTCTTATATTAACCTTAATGTAAAATGATCTAATCGGTTCTCTGTTCGCCCTACCCTAGAAGTTTAATAGTGCATTTTATTCCCCATTTCATGCGCTTTGAGATGCCGCTTAGCCGAATACGCTATCTGGAATTGGAGCGACGTAAATTGAACAAACGTGATAGGATTTCGCTGAATTCTTATATTAACCAAAATATAAAATGATCTAATCGGGTCTCTGATTATTGCCCTATCATAGAAGGCTAATAGTGCATTTACTCGCTATTCACGCGCTTTAAGATGCCGGATAGCCAGTAGGCTATCTGAAATAGGAGTGACGTAAATTGAACAAATGTGATAGAATTACTCTTAATTCTTTTATTAACCATAATGTAATATGATCTAATCGGGTCTCTGTTTGCCTTACCCTAGAAGTTTAGTAGTGCATTTCACTCGTCATTTCATGCGCTTTGAGATGCCGCTTAGCCCAATAAGCTATCTGAAATAGGAGCGACGTAAATTATAACAAATGTGATAGAATTTTTCTGAATTCTTAAATAAACCATAATATAAAATGATCTTATCGGGTCTCTGTTTGCCCTACCCTAGAAGTTTAATAGTGCATTTTACTCGCCATTTCTTGCGCTTTGAGATGCCGCTTAGCCCAATACGCTATCTGAAATATCAGCGGCGTAAGTTGAACAAATGTGATAGAATTTCGCTGAATCCTTATATTAACCAAAATATAAAATGATCTAATCGGGTCTCTTATTGCCCTATCATAGTAGTTTCATAGTGTATTTTACTCGCCATTCCACGCGCTTTAAGATGCCGCCTAGCCCAGTACGCTATCTGAAATAGGAACGACGTAAATTGAACAAATGTGATAGAATTTTGCTGAATTCTTACATTAACCATGATATAAAATGATCTAGTCGGGTCTCTGTTTGCCATTCCCTAGAAGTTTAATAGTGGATTTTGCTCGCCATTTCATGCGCTTTGAGATGCCGCTTAGCCCAGTACGCTATCTGAAATAGGAGCGACGTAAATTGAACAAATGTAATAGAATTTCCCTGAATTCTTATATTAACCTTAATGTAAAATGATCTAATCGGGTCTCTGTTCGCCCTACCCTAGAAGTTGAATAGCGCATTTCACTCGCCATTTCATGCGCTTTGAGATGCCGCATAGCCCAGTACGCTATCTGAAATAGGAACGACGTAAATTGAACAAATGTGATAGGATTTCGCTGAATTCTTATATTAACCAAAATATAAAATGATCTAATCGGGTCTCTGATTGCCCTATTATAGAAGGCTAATAGTGCATTTTACTCGCTATTCCACGCGCTTTAAGATGCCGGCTAGCCCAGTAGGCTATCTGAAATAGGAGTGACGTAAATTGAACAAATGTGATAGAATTACTCTTAATTCGTTTATTAACCATAATGTAATATGATCTAATCGGGTCTCTGTTTGACTTACCCTAGAAGTTTAATAGTGCATCTTACTCTCCATTTCATCCGCTTTGAGATGCCGCTTAGCCCAATATGCTATCTGAAATAGGAGCGACGTAAATCGAACAAATGTGATAGAATTCCGTTGAATTCTTATATTAACCAAAATATAAAATGATCTAATCGGGTCTCTGATTGCCCTATCACCGAAGTTTAATAGTGCATTTTACTCGCCCTTCCACGCGCTTTAAGATGCCGTCTAGCCCAGTACGCCATCTGAAATAGGAGCGACGTAAATTGAACAAATGTGATAGAATTTCGCTGAATCCTTATATTAACCAAAATATAAAATGATCTAATCGGGTCTCTGTTCGCCGTATCATAGAACTTTAATAGTGCATTTTATTCGCCATTTCATACGCTTGGAGATGCCGCTTAGCCCAATACGCTATCTGAAATAGGAGCGATGTAAATTGAACAAATGTGATAGAATTTCGCTGAATTCATATATTGACCATAATGTAAAATGATCTAATCGGGTCTCCGTTCGCCCTAGCCTAGAAGTTTAATGGTGCATTTTATTCGCCATTTCATGCGCTTTGAGATGCCGCTTAGCCCAATACGCTACCTGAAATAGGAGCGACGTAAATTGAACAAATGTGATAGAATTTCCCTGAAATCTTGTATTGAACAAAATATAAAATGATCTAATTGGGGCTCTGATTGCCCTATCATAGAAGTTTAGTAGAGCATTTTACTCGCCATTCCACGCGCTTTAAGATGCCGCCTAGCCCAGTACGCTATCTGAAATAGGAGCGACGTAAGTTGAACAAATGTGATAGAATTACGCTGAATTCTTATATTAACCGTTATATAAAATGATCTAACCGGGACTCTGTTTGCCTTACCCTAGAAGTTTAATAGTGCATTGTACTCGCCATTTCATGCGCTTTGAGATGCCGCGTAGCCCAATACGCTATCTGAAATGGGAGCGACGTAAATTGAACAAATGTGATAGAATTTCGCTGAATTCTTAAATTAACCATAATATAAATTGATCTAATCGAGTCTCTGTTCGCCCTACCCTAGAAGTTTAATAGTGCATTTCACTCGACATTTCATGCGCTTTGAGATGCCGCTTAGCCCAATAAGCTATCTGAAATAGGAGCGACGTAAATTGAACAAATGTGATAGAATTTCGCTGAATTCTCATATTAACATTAATGTAAACTGATCTAATCGAGTCTCTGTTCGCCCTACCCTAGAAGTTTAATAGTGCATTTTACTCGCCATTCCACGCGCTTTAAGATGACGCCTAGCCCAGTACGCTATCTGAAATAGGAGCGACGTAAATTGAACAAATGTGATAGAATTTCGCTGAATCCTTATATTAACCAAAATATAAAATGATCTAATCAGGTCTCTTATTGCCCTATCATAGAAGTTTCATAGGGTATTTTACTCGCCATTCCACGCGCTTTAAGATGCCGCCTAGCCCAGTGCGCTATCTGAAATAGGAACGACGTAAATTGAACAAGTGTGATAGAATTTCGTTGAATTCTTAAATTAACCATAATATAAAATGATCAAATCGGGTCTCTGTCTGCCATACCCTAGAAGTTTAATACTGCATTTTATTCGGCATTTCATGCGCTTTGAGATGCCGCATAGCCCAATACGCTATCTGAAATATCAGCGACGTAAATTGAACAAATGTGATAGAATTTCGCTGAATTCTTATATTAACCTTAATGTAAAATGATCTAATCGGGTCTCTGTTCGCCCTACCCTAGAAGTTTGATAGTGCATTCCTCTCGTCATTTCATGCGCTTTAAGGTGCCGCTTAGCACTGTAACCTATCTGAAATAGGAGCGATGTAAATTGAACAAATGTGATAGAATTTCCCTGAAGTCTTATATTAACCAAAATATAAAATGATCTAATCGGGTCTCTGATAGCCCTATCATAGAAGCTTAATAGTGTATCTTACTCGCCCTTCCACGCGCTTTAAGATGCCGCCTAGCCCAGTACGCCATCTGAAATAGGAGCGACGTAAATTGAACAAATGTGATAGAATTTCGCTGATTTCTTATATTAACCAAAATATAAAATGATCTAATGGGGTCTCTGATTGCCCTACCCTAGAAGTTTAACAGTGCATTTTACTCGCCATTTCATGCGCTTTGAGGTGCCGCTTAGCCCAATACGCTATCTGAAATATGAGCGACGTAAATTGAACAAATGTGATAGAATTTCGCTGAATTCTTATATTAACCTTAATGTAAAATGATCTAATCGGGTCTCTGTTCGCCCTATCATAGAACTTTAATAGTGCATTTTATTCGCCATTTCATACGCTTGGAGATGCCGCTTAGCCCAATACGCTATCTGAAATAGGAGCGATGTAAATTGAACAAATGTGATAGAATTTCGCTGAATTCATATATTGACCATAATGTAAAATGATCTAATCGGGTCTCCGTTCGCCCTAGCCTAGAAGTGTAATGGTGCATTTTATTCGCCATTTCATGCGCTTTGAGATGCCGCTTAGCCCAATACGCTATCTGAAATAGGAGCGACGTAAATTGAACAAATGTGATAGAATTTCCCTGAAATCTTATATTGAACAAAATATAAAATGATCTAATTGGGGCTCTGATTGCCCTATCATAGAAGTTTAGTAGAGCATTTTACTCGCCATTCCACGCGCTTTAAGATGCCGCCTAGCCCAGTACGCTATCTGAAATAGGAGCGACGTAAGTTGAACAAATGTGATAGAATTACGCTGAATTCTTATATTAACCGTAATATAAAATGATCTAACCGGGTCTCTGTTTGAATTATCCTAGAAGTTTGACAGTGCATTTCACTCGCCATTTCATGCGCTTTGAGATGCCGCTTAGCCCAATACGCTATTTGAAATAGGAGCGACGTAAATTGAACAAATGTGATAGAATTTCCTTGAAATCTTATATTAAACAAAATATAAAATGATCTAATCGGCTCTCTGATTGCCCTATCATGGAAGTTTAGTAGTGCATTTTGCTCGCCCTTCCACGCGCTGTAAGATGCCGTCTAGCCCAGTACGCTACCTGAAATAGGAGCGACGTAAGTTGAACAAATGTGATAGAATTACGCTGAATTCTTATATTAACCGTAATATAAAATGATCTAACCGGGACTCTGTTTGCCTTACCCTAGAAGTTTAATAGTGCATTGTACTCGCCATTTCATGCGCTTTGAGATGCCGCGTAGCCCAATACGCTATCTGAAATAGGAGCGACGTAAATTGAACAAACGTGATAGGATTTCCCTGAATTCGTACATTAACCTTAATGTAAAATGATCTAATCGGTTCTCTGTTCGCCCTACCCTAGAAGTTTAATAGTGCATTTTATTCCCCATTTCATGCGTTTTGAGATGCCGCTTAGCCGAATACGCTATCTGGAATTGGAGCGACGTAAATTGAACAAACGTGATAGGATTTCGCTGAATTCTTATATTAACCAAAATATAAAATGATCTAATCGGGTCTCTGATTGCCCTATCATAGAAGGCTAATAGTGCATTTTACTCGCTATTCCACGCGCTTTAAGATGCCGGATAGCCCAGTAGGCTATCTGAAATAGGAGTGACGTAAATTGAACAAATGTGATAGAATTACTCTTAATTCTTTTATTAACCATAATGTAATATGATCTAATCGGGTCTCTGTTTGCCTTACCCTAGAAGTTTAGTAGTGCATTTCACTCGTCATTTCATGCGCTTTGAGATGCCGCTTAGCCCAATAAGCTATCTGAAATAGGAGCGACGTAAATTATAACAAATGTGATAGAATTTTTCTGAATTCTTAAATAAACCATAATATAAAATGATCTTATCGGGTCTCTGTTTGCCCTACCCTAGAAGTTTAATAGTGCATTTTACTCGCCATTTCTTGCGCTTTGAGATGCCGCTTAGCCCAATACGCTATCTGAAATATCAGCGACGTAAATTGAACAAATGTGATAGAATTACGCTGAATTCTTATATTAACCGTAATATAAAATGATCTGATCGGGTCTCTGTTTGCCCTATCCTAGAAGTTTGGTAGTGCATTTCACTCGTCATTTCATGCGCTTTGAGATGCCGCTTAGCCCAATAAGCTATCTGAAATAGGAGCGACGTAAATTATAACAAATGTGATAGAATTTTTCTGAATTCTTAAATAAACCATAATATGAAATGATCTAATCGGGTCTCTGTTTGCCCTACCCTAGAAGTTTAACAGTGCATTTGCTCGCCATTTCATGCGCTTTGAGATGCCGCTTAGACCAATACGCTATCTGAAATAGGAGCGACGTAAATTGAACAAACGTGATAGGATTTCCCTGAATTCTTATATTAACCTTAATGTAAAATGATCTAATCGGTTCTCTGTTCGCCCTACCCTAGAAGTTTAATAGTGCATTTTATTCCCCATTTCATGCGCTTTGAGATGCCGCTTAGCCGAATACGCTATCTGGAATTGGAGCGACGTAAATTGAACAAACGTGATAGGATTTCGCTGAATTCTTATATTAACCAAAATATAAAATGATCTAATCGGGTCTCTGATTGCCCTATCATAGAAGGCTAATAGTGCATTTTACTCGCTATTCCACGCGCTTTAAGATGCCGGATAGCCCAGTAGGCTATCTGAAATAGGAGTGACGTAAATTGAACAAATGTGATAGAATTACTCTTAATTCTTTTATTAACCATAATGTAATATGATCTAATCGGGTCTCTGTTTGCCTTACCCTAGAAGTTTAGTAGTGCATTTCACTCGTCATTTCATGCGCTTTGAGATGCCGCTTAGCCCAATAAGCTATCTGAAATAGGAGCGACGTAAATTATAACAAATGTGATAGAATTTTTCTGAATTCTTAAATAAACCATAATATGAAATGATCTTATCGGGTCTCTGTTTGCCCTACCCTAGAAGTTTAATAGTGCATTTTACTCGCAATTTCTTGCGCTTTGAGATGCCGCTTAGCCCAATACGCTATCTGAAATATCAGCGGCGTAAGTTGAACAAATGTGATAGAATTTCGCTGAATCCTTATATTAACCAAAATATAAAATGATCTAATCGGGTCTCTTATTGCCCTATCATAGTAGTTTCATAGTGCATTTTACTCGCCATTCCACGCGCTTTAAGATGCCGCCTAGCCCAGTACGCTATCTGAAATAGGAACGACGTAAATTGAACAAATGTGATAGAATTTTGCTGAATTCTTAAATTAACCATGATATAAAATGATCTAGTCGGGTCTCTGTTTGCCATTCCCTAGAAGTTTAATAGTGGATTTTGCTCGCCATTTCATGCGCTTTGAGATGCCGCTTAGCCCAATACGCTATCTGAAATAGGAGCGACGTAAATTGAACAAATGTAATACAATTTCCCTGAATTCTTATATTAACCTTAATGTAAAATGATCTAATCGGGTCTCTGTTCGCCCTACCCTAGAAGTTGAATAGCGCATTTCACTCGCCATTTCATGCGCTTTGAGATGCCGCATAGCCCAGTACGCTATCTGAAATAGGAACGACGTAAATTGAACAAATGTGATAGGATTTCGCTGAATTCTTATATTAACCAAAATATAAAATGATCTAATCGGGTCTCTGATTGCCCTATTATAGAAGGCTAATAGTGCATTTTACTCGCTATTCCACGCGCTTTAAGATGCCGGCTAGCCCAGTAGGCTATCTGAAATAGGAGTGACGTAAATTGAACAAATGTGATAGAATTACTCTTAATTCGTTTATTAACCATAATGTAATATGATCTAATCGGGTCTCTGTTTGCCTTACCCTAGAAGTTTAATAGTGCATCTTACTCTCCATTTCATCCGCTTTGAGATGCCGCTTAGCCCAATATGCTATCTGAAATAGGAGCGACGGAAATCGAACAAATGTGATAGAATTCCGTTGAATTCTTATATTAACCAAAATATAAAATGATCTAATCGGGTCTCTGATTGCCCTATCACCGAAGTTTAATAGTGCATTTTACTCGCCCTTCCACGCGCTTTAAGATGCCGTCTAGCCCAGTACGCCATCTGAAATAGGAGCGACGTAAATTGAACAAATGTGATAGAATTTCGCTGAATCCTTATATTAACCAAAATATAAAATGATCTAATCGGGTCTCTGTTCGCCGTATCATAGAACTTTAATAGTGCATTTTATTCGCCATTTCATACGCTTGGAGATGCCGCTGAGCCCAATACGCTATCTGAAATAGGAGCGATGTAAATTGAACAAATGTGATAGAATTTCGCTGAATTCATATATTGACCATAATGTAAAATGATCTAATCGGGTCTCCGTTCGCCCTAGCCTAGAAGTTTAATGGTGCATTTTATTCGCCATTTCATGCGCTTTGAGATGCCGCTTAGCCCAATACGCTACCTGAAATAGGAGCGACGTAAATTGAACAAATGTGATAGAATTTCCCTGAAATCTTGTATTGAACAAATATAAAATGATCTAATTGGGGCTCTGATTGCCCTATCATAGAAGTTTAGTAGAGCATTTTACTCGCCATTCCACGCGCTTTAAGATGCCGCCTAGCCCAGTACGCTATCTGAAATAGGAGCGACGTAAGTTGAACAAATGTGATAGAATTACGCTGAATTCTTATATTAACCGTAATATAAAATGATCTAACCGGGACTCTGTTTGCCTTACCCTAGAAGTTTAATAGTGCATTGTACTCGCCATTTCATGCGCTTTGAGATGCCGCGTAGCCCAATACGCTATCTGAAATGGGAGCGACGTAAATTGAACAAATGTGATAGAATTTCGCTGAATTCTTAAATTAACCATAATATAAATTGATCTAATCGAGTCTCTGTTCGCCCTACCCTAGAAGTTTAATAGTGCATTTCACTCGACATTTCATGCGCTTTGAGATGCCGCTTAGCCCAATAAGCTATCTGAAATAGGAGCGACGTAAATTGAACAAATGTGATAGAATTTCGCTGAATTCTCATATTAACATTAATGTAAACTGATCTAATCGAGTCTCTGTTCGCCCTACCCTAGAAGTTTAATAGTGCATTTTACTCGCCATTCCACGCGCTTTAAGATGACGCCTAGCCCAGTACGCTATCTGAAATAGGAGCGACGTAAATTGAACAAATGTGATAGAATTTCGCTGAATCCATATATTAACCAAAATATAAAATGATCTAATCAGGTCTCTTATTGCCCTATCATAGAAGTTTCATAGGGTATTTTACTCGCCATTCCACGCGCTTTAAGATGCCGCCTAGCCCAGTGCGCTATCTGAAATAGGAACGACGTAAATTGAACAAGTGTGATAGAATTTCGTTGAATTCTTAAATTAACCATAATATAAAATGATCAAATCGGGTCTCTGTCTGCCATACCCTAGAAGTTTAATACTGCATTTTATTCGCCATTTCATGCGCTTTGAGATGCCGCATAGCCCAATACGCTATCTGAAATATCAGCGACGTAAATTGAACAAATGTGATAGAATTTCGCTGAATTCTTATATTAACCTTAATGTAAAATGATCTAATCGGGTCTCTGTTCGCCCTACCCTAGAAGTTTGATAGTGCATTCCTCTCGTCATTTCATGCGCTTTAAGGTGCCGCTTAGCACTGTAACCTATCTGAAATAGGAGCGATGTAAATTGAACAAATGTGATAGAATTTCCCTGAAGTCTTATATTAACCAAAATATAAAATGATCTAATCGGGTCTCTGATAGCCCTATCATAGAAGCTTAATAGTGTATCTTACTCGCCCTTCCACGCGCTTTAAGATGCCGCCTAGCCCAGTACGCCATCTGAAATAGGAGCGACGTAAATTGAACAAATGTGATAGAATTTCGCTGATTTCTTATATTAACCAAATATAAAATGATCTAATGGGGTCTCTGATTGCCCTACCCTAGAAGTTTAACAGTGCATTTTACTCGCCATTTCATGCGCTTTGAGGTGCCGCTTAGCCCAATACGCTATCTGAAATATGAGCGACGTAAATTGAACAAATGTGATAGAATTTCGCTGAATTCTTATATTAACCTTAATGTAAAATGATCTAATCGGGTCTCTGTTCGCCCTATCATAGAACTTTAATAGTGCATTTTATTCGCCATTTCATACGCTTGGAGATGCCGCTTAGCCCAATACGCTATCTGAAATAGGAGCGATGTAAATTGAACAAATGTGATAGAATTTCGCTGAATTCATATATTGACCATAATGTAAAATGATCTAATCGGGTCTCCGTTCGCCCTAGCCTAGAAGTGTAATGGTGCATTTTATTCGCCATTTCATGCGCTTTGAGATGCCGCTTAGCCCAATACGCTATCTGAAATAGGAGCGACGTAAATTGAACAAATGTGATAGAATTTCCCTGAAATCTTATATTGAACAAAATATAAAATGATCTAATTAGGGCTCTGATTGCCCTATCATAGAAGTTTAGTAGAGCATTTTACTCGCCATTCCACGCGCTTTAAGATGCCGCCTAGCCCAGTACGCTATCTGAAATAGGAGCGACGTAAGTTGAACAAATGTGATAGAATTACGCTGAATTCTTATATTAACCGTAATATAAAATGATCTAACCGGGTCTCTGTTTGAATTATCCTAGAAGTTTGACAGTGCATTTCACTCGCCATTTCATGCGCTTTGAGATGCCGCTTAGCCCAATACGCTATTTGAAATAGGAGCGACGTAAATTGAACAAATGTGATAGAATTTCCTTGAAATCTTATATTAAACAAAATATAAAATGATCTAATCGGCTCTCTGATTGCCCTATCATGGAAGTTTAGTAGTGCATTTTGCTCGCCCTTCCACGCGCTGTAAGATGCCGTCTAGCCCAGTACGCTACCTGAAATAGGAGCGACGTAAGTTGAACAAATGTGATAGAATTACGCTGAATTCTTATATTAACCGTAATATAAAATGATCTAACCGGGACTCTGTTTGCCTTACCCTAGAAGTTTAATAGTGCATTGTACTCGCCATTTCATGCGCTTTGAGATGCCGCGTAGCCCAATACGCTATCTGAAATGGGAGCGACGTAAATTGAACAAATGTGATAGAATTTCGCTGAATTCTTAAATTAACCATAATATAAATTGATCTAATCGAGTCTCTGTTCGCCCTACCCTAGAAGTTTAATAGTGCATTTTACTCGCCATTCCACGCGCTTTAAGATGACGCCTAGCCCAGTACGCTATCTGAAATAGGAGCGACGTAAATTGAACAAATGTGATAGAATTTCGCTGAATCCTTATATTAACCAAAATATAAAATGATCTAATCGGGTCTCTTATTGCCGTATCATAGAAGTTTCATAGGGTATTTTACTCGCCATTCCACGCGCTTTAAGATGCCGCCTAGCCCAGTGCGCTATCTGAAATAGGAACGACGTAAATTGAACAAGTGTGATAGAATTTCGTTGAATTCTTAAATTAACCATAATATAAAATGATCAAATCGGGTCTCTGTCTGCCATACCCTAGAAGTTTAATACTGCATTTTATTCGCCATTTCATGCGCTTTGAGATGCCGCATAGCCCAATACGCTATCTGAAATATCAGCGACGTAAATTGAACAAATGTGATAGAATTTCGCTGAATTCTTATATTAACCTTAATGTAAAATGATCTAATCGGGTCTCTGTTCGCCCTACCCTAGAAGTTTGATAGTGCATTCCTTTCGTCATTTCATGCGCTTTAAGGTGCCGCTTAGCACTGTAACCTATCTGAAATAGGAGCGATGTAAATTGAACAAATGTGATAGAATTTCCCTGAAGTCTTATATTAACCAAAATATAAAATGATCTAATCGGGTCTCTGATAGCCCTATCATAGAAGCTTAATAGTGTATCTTACTCGCCATTCCACGCGCTTTAAGATGCCGCCTAGCCCAGTATGCTGTCTGAAATAGGAGCGACGTAGTTGAACAAATGTGATAGAATTACGCTGAATTCTTATATTAACCGTAATATAAAATGATCTAACCGGGACTCTGTTTGCCTTACCCTAGAAGTTTAATAGTGCATTGTACTCGCCATTTCATGCGCTTTGAGATGCCGCGTAGCCCAATACGCTATCTGAAATGGGAGCGACGTAAATTGAACAAATGTGATAGAATTTCGCTGAATTCTTAAATTAACCATAATATAAAATGATCTAATCGAATCTCTGTTCGCCCTACCCTAGAAGTTTAATAGTGCATTTCACTCGACATTTCATGCGCTTTGAGATGCCGCTTAGCCCAATAAGCTATCTGAAATAGGAGCGACGTAAATTGAACAAATGTGATAGAATTTCGCTGAATTCTCATATTAACATTAATGTAAACTGATCTAATCGAGTCTCTGTTCGCCCTACCCTAGAAGTTTAATAGTGCATTTTACTCGCCATTCCACGCGCTTTAAGATGACGCCTAGCCCAGTACGCTATCTGAAATAGGAGCGACGTAAATTGAACAAATGTGATAGAATTTCGCTGAATCCTTATATTAACCAAAATATAAAATGGTCTAATCAGGTCTCTTATTGCCCTATCATAGAAGTTTCATAGGGTATTTTACTCGCCATTCCACGCGCTTTAAGATGCCGCCTAGCCCAGTGCGCTATCTGAAATAGGAACGACGTAAATTGAACAAGTGTGATAGAATTTCGTTGAATTCTTAAATTAACCATAATATAAAATGATCAAATCGGGTCTCTGTCTGCCATACCCTAGAAGTTTAATACTGCATTTTATTCGCCATTTCATGCGCTTTGAGATGCCGCATAGCCCAATACGCTATCTGAAATATCAGCGACGTAAATTGAACAAATGTGATAGAATTTCCCTGAAGTCTTATATTAACCAAAATATAAAATGATCTAATCGGGTCTCTGATAGCCCTATCATAGAAGCTTAATAGTGTATCTTACTCGCCCTTCCACGCGCTTTAAGATGCCGCCTAGCCCAGTACGCCATCTGAAATAGGAGCGACGTAAATTGAACAAATGTGATAGAATTTCGCTGATTTCTTATATTAACCAAAATATAAAATGATCTAATGGGGTCTCTGATTGCCCTACCCTAGAAGTTTAACAGTGCATTTTACTCGCCATTTCATGCGCTTTGAGGTGCCGCTTAGCCCAATACGCTATCTGAAATATGAGCGACGTAAATTGAACAAATGTGATAGAATTTCGCTGAATTCTTATATTAACCTTAATGTAAAATGATCTAATCGGGTCTCTGTTCGCCCTATCATAGAACTTTAATAGTGCATTTTATTCGCCATTTCATACGCTTGGAGATGCCGCTTAGCCCAATACGCTATCTGAAATAGGAGCGATGTAAATTGAACAAATGTGATAGAATTTCGCTGAATTCATATATTGACCATAATGTAAAATGATCTAATCGGGTCTCCGTTCGCCCTAGCCTAGAAGTGTAATGGTGCATTTTATTCGCCATTTCATGCGCTTTGAGATGCCGCTTAGCCCAATACGCTATCTGAAATAGGAGCGACGTAAATTGAACAAATGTGATAGAATTTCCCTGAAATCTTATATTGAACAAAATATAAAATGATCTAATTGGGGCTCTGATTGCCCTATCATAGAAGTTTAGTAGAGCATTTTACTCGCCATTCCACGCGCTTTAAGATGCCGCCTAGCCCAGTACGCTATCTGAAATAGGAGCGACGTAAGTTGAACAAATGTGATAGAATTACGCTGAATTCTTATATTAACCGTAATATAAAATGATCTAACCGGGTCTCTGTTTGAATTATCCTAGAAGTTTGACAGTGCATTTCACTCGCCATTTCATGCGCTTTGAGATGCCGCTTAGCCCAATACGCTATTTGAAATAGGAGCGACGTAAATTGAACAAATGTGATAGAATTTCCTTGAAATCTTATATTAAACAAAATATAAAATGATCTAATCGGCTCTCTGATTGCCCTATCATGGAAGTTTAGTAGTGCATTTTGCTCGCCCTTCCACGCGCTGTAAGATGCCGTCTAGCCCAGTACGCTACCTGAAATAGGAGCGACGTAAGTTGAACAAATGTGATAGAATTACGCTGAATTCTTATATTAACCGTAATATAAAATGATCTAACCGGGACTCTGTTTGCCTTACCCTAGAAGTTTAATAGTGCATTGTACTCGCCATTTCATGCGCTTTGAGATGCCGCTTAGCCCAATAAGCTATCTGAAATAGGAGCGACGTAAATTGAACAAATGTGATAGAATTTCGCTGAATTCTCATATTAACATTAATGTAAACTGATCTAATCGAGTCTCTGTTCGCCCTACCCTAGAAGTTTAATAGTGCATTTTACTCGCCATTCCACGCGCTTTAAGAAGACGCATAGCCCAGTACGCTATCTGAAATAGGAGCGACGTAAATTGAACAAATGTGATAGAATTTCGCTGAATCCTTATATTAACCAAAATATAAAATGATCTAATCGGGTCTCTTATTGCCCTATCATAGAAGTTTCATAGGGTATTTTACTCGCCATTCCACGCGCTTTAAGATGCCGCCTAGCCCAGTAGGCTGTCTGAAATAGGAGCGACGTAGTTGAACAAATGTGATAGAATTACGCTGAATTCTTAAATTAACCATAATATAAAATTATCTTATCGGGTCTCTGTTTGCCCAACCCTAGAAGTTTAATAGTGCATTTTACTCGCCATTTCCTGCGCTTTGAGATGCCGCTTAGCCCAATACGCTATCTGATATATCAGCGACGTAAATTGAACAAATGTGATAGAATTACGCTGAATTCTTATATTAACCGTAATATAAAATGATCTGATCGGGTCTCTGTTTGCCCTATCCTAGAAGTTTAGTAGTGCATTTCACTCGTCATTTCATGCGCTTTGAGATGCCGCTTAGCCCAATAAGCTATCTGAAATAGGAGCGACGTAAATTATAACAAATGTGATAGAATTTTTCTGAATTCTTAAATAAACCATAATATGAAATGATTTTATCGGGTCTCTGTTTGCCCTACCCTAGAAGTTTAATAGTGCATTTTACTCGCCATTTCTTGCGCTTTGAGATGCCGCTTAGCCCAATACGCTATCTGAAATATCAGCGGCGTAAGTTGAACAAATGTGATAGAATTTCGCTGAATCCTTATATTAACCAAAATATAAAATGATCTAATCGGGTCTCTGATTGCCCTACCCTAGAAGTTTAACAGTGCATTTTACTCACCATTTCATGCGCTTTGAGGTGCCGCTTAGCCCAATACGCTATCTGAAATATGAGCGACGTAAATTGAACAAATGTGATAGAATTTCGCTGAATTCTTATATTAACCTTAATGTAAAATGATCTAATCGGGTCTCTGTTCGCCCTATCATAGAACTTTAATAGTGCATTTTATTCGCCATTTCATACGCTTGGAGATGCCGCTTAGCCCAATACGCTATCTGAAATAGGAGCGATGTAAATTGAACAAATGTGATAGATTTTCGCTGAATTCATATATTGACCATAATGTAAAATGATCTAATCGGGTCTCCGTTCGCCCTAGCCTAGAAGTTTAATGGTGCATTTTATTCGCCATTTCATGCGCTTTGAGATGCCGCTTAGCCCAATACGCTACCTGAAATAGGAGCGACGTAAATTGAACAAATGTGATAGAATTTCCCTGAAATCTTGTATTGAACAAAATATAAAATGATCTAATTGGGGCTCTGATTGCCCTATCATAGAAGTTTAGTAGAGCATTTTACTCGCCATTCCACGCGCTTTAAGATGCCGCCTAGCCCAGTACGCTATCTGAAATAGGAGCGACGTAAGTTGAACAAATGTGATAGAATTACGCTGAATTCTTATATTAACCGTAATATAAAATGATCTAACCGGGTCTCTGTTTGAATTATCCTAGAAGTTTGACAGTGCATTTCACTCGCCATTTCATGCGCTTTGAGATGCCGCTTAGCCCAATACGCTATTTGAAATAGGAGCGACGTAAATTGAACAAATGTGATAGAATTTCCTTGAAATCTTATATTAAACAAAATATAAAATGATCTAATCGGCTCTCTGATTGCCCTATCATGGAAGTTTAGTAGTGCATTTTGCTCGCCCTTCCACGCGCTGTAAGATGCCGTCTAGCCCAGTACGCTACCTGAAATAGGAGCGACGTAAGTTGAACAAATGTGATAGAATTACGCTGAATTCTTATATTAACCGTAATATAAAATGATCTAACCGGGACTCTGTTTGCCTTACCCTAGAAGTTTAATAGCGCATTGTACTCGCCATTTCATGCGCTTTGAGATGCCGCGTAGCCCAATACGCTATCTGAAATGGGAGCGACGTAAATTGAACAAATGTGATAGAATTTCGCTGAATTCTTAAATTAACCATAATATAAATTGATCTAATCGAGTCTCTGTTCGCCCTACCCTAGAAGTTTAATAGTGCATTTCACTCGACATTTCATGCGCTTTGAGATGCCGCTTAGCCCAATAAGCTATCTGAAATAGGAGCGACGTAAATTGAACAAATGTGATAGAATTTCGCTGAATTCTCATATTAACATTAATGTAAACTGATCTAATCGAGTCTCTGTTCGCCCTACCCTAGAAGTTTAATAGTGCATTTTACTCGCCATTCCACGCGCTTTAAGATGACGCCTAGCCCAGTACGCTATCTGAAATAGGAGCGACGTAAATTGAACAAATGTGATAGAATTTCGCTGAATCCTTATATTAACCAAAATATAAAATGATCTAATCGGGTCTCTTATTGCCCTATCATAGAAGTTTCATAGGGTATTTTACTCGCCATTCCAGACGCTTTAAGATGCCGCCTAGCCCAGTGCGCTATCTGAAATAGGAACGACGTAAATTGAACAAGTGTGATAGAATTTCGTTGAATTCTTAAATTAACCATAATATAAAATGATCAAATCGGGTCTCTGTCTGCCATACCCTAGAAGTTTAATACTGCATTTTATTCGCTATTTCATGCGCTTTGAGATGCCGCATAGCCCAATACGCTATCTGAAATATCAGCGACGTAAATTGAACAAATGTGATAGAATTTCGCTGAATTCTTATATTAACCTTAATGTAAAATGATCTAATCGGGTCTCTGTTCGCCCTACCCTAGAAGTTTGATAGTGCATTCCTTTCGTCATTTCCTGCGCTTTGAGATGCCGCTTAGCCCAATACGCTATCTGATATATCAGCGACGTAAATTGAACAAATGTGATAGAATTACGCTGAATTCTTATATTAACCGTAATATAAAATGATCTGATCGGGTCTCTGTTTGCCCTACCCTAGAAGTTTAACAGTGCATTTTACTCACCATTTCATGCGCTTTGAGGTGCCGCTTAGCCCAATACGCTATCTGAAATATGAGCGACGTAAATTGAACAAATGTGATAGAATTTCGCTGAATTCTTATATTAACCTTAATGTAAAATGATCTAATCGGGTCTCTGTTCGCCCTATCATAGAACTTTAATAGTGCATTTTATTCGCCATTTCATACGCTTGGAGATGCCGCTTAGCCCAATACGCTATCTGAAATAGGAGCGATGTAAATTGAACAAATGTGATAGAATTTCGCTGAATTCATATATTGACCATAATGTAAAATGATCTAATCGGGTCTCCGTTCGCCCTAGCCTAGAAGTGTAATGGTGCATTTTATTCGCCATTTCATGCGCTTTGAGATGCCGCTTAGCCCAATACGCTATCTGAAATAGGAGCGACGTAAATTGAACAAATGTGATAGAATTTCCCTGAAATCTTATATTGAACAAAATATAAAATGATCTAATTGGGGCTCTGATTGCCCTATCATAGAAGTTTAGTAGAGCATTTTACTCGCCATTCCACGCGCTTTAAGATGCCGCCTAGCCCAGTACGCTATCTGAAATAGGAGCGACGTAAATTGAACAAATGTGATAGAATTACGCTGAATTCTTATATTAACCGTAATATAAAATGATCTAACCGGGTCTCTGTTTGAATTATCCTAGAAGTTTGACAGTGCATTTCACTCGCCATTTCATGCGCTTTGAGATGCCGCTTAGCCCAATACGCTATTTGAAATAGGAGCGACGTAAATTGAACAAATGTGATAGAATTTCCTTGAAATCTTATATTAAACAAAATATAAAATGATCTAATCGGCTCTCTGATTGCCCTATCATGGAAGTTTAGTAGTGCATTTTGCTCGCCCTTCCACGCGCTGTAAGATGCCGTCTAGCCCAGTACGCTACCTGAAATAGGAGCGACGTAAGTTGAACAAATGTGATAGAATTACGCTGAATTCTTATATTAACCGTAATATAAAATGATCTAACCGGGACTCTGTTTGCCTTACCCTAGAAGTTTAATAGTGCATTGTACTCGCCATTTCATGCGCTTTGAGATGCCGCGTAGCCCAATACGCTATCTGAAATGGGAGCGACGTAAATTGAACAAATGTGATAGAATTTCGCTGAATTCTTAAATTAACCATAATATAAATTGATCTAATCGAGTCTCTGTTCGCCCTACCCTAGAAGTTTAATAGTGCATTTCACTCGACATTTCATGCGCTTTGAGATGCCGCTTAGCCCAATAAGCTATCTGAAATAGGAGCGACGTAAATTGAACAAATGTGATAGAATTTCGCTGAATTCTCATATTAACATTAATGTAAACTGATCTAATCGAGTCTCTGTTCGCCCTACCCTAGAAGTTTAATAGTGCATTTTACTCGCCATTCCACGCGCTTTAAGATGACGCCTAGCCCAGTACGCTATCTGAAATAGGAGCGACGTAAATTGAACAAATGTGATAGAATTTCGCTGAATCCTTATATTAACCAAAATATAAAATGATCTAATCGGGTCTCTTATTGCCGTATCATAGAAGTTTCATAGGGTATTTTACTCGCCATTCCACGCGCTTTAAGATGCCGCCTAGCCCAGTGCGCTATCTGAAATAGGAACGACGTAAATTGAACAAGTGTGATAGAATTTCGTTGAATTCTTAAATTAACCATAATATAAAATGATCAAATCGGGTCTCTGTCTGCCATACCCTAGAAGTTTAATACTGCATTTTATTCGCCATTTCATGCGCTTTGAGATGCCGCATAGCCCAATACGCTATCTGAAATATCAGCGACGTAAATTGAACAAATGTGATAGAATTTCGCTGAATTCTTATATTAACCTTAATGTAAAATGATCTAATCGGGTCTCTGTTCGCCCTACCCTAGAAGTTTGATAGTGCATTCCTTTCGTCATTTCATGCGCTTTAAGGTGCCGCTTAGCACTGTAACCTATCTGAAATAGGAGCGATGTAAATTGAACAAATGTGATAGAATTTCCCTGAAGTCTTATATTAACCAAAATATAAAATGATCTAATCGGGTCTCTGATAGCCCTATCATAGAAGCTTAATAGTGTATCTTACTCGCCATTCCACGCGCTTTAAGATGCCGCCTAGCCCAGTATGCTGTCTGAAATAGGAGCGACGTAGTTGAACAAATGTGATAGAATTACGCTGAATTCTTAAATTAACCATAATATAAAATGATCTTATCGGGTCTCTGTTTGCCCAACCCTAGAAGTTTAATAGTGCATTTTACTCGCCATTTCCTGCGCTTTGAGATGCCGCTTAGCCCAATACGCTATCTGATATATCAGCGACGTAAATTGAACAAATGTGATAGAATTACGCTGAATTCTTATATTAACCGTAATATAAAATGATCTGATCGGGTCTCTGTTTGCCCTACCCTAGAAGTTTAACAGTGCATTTTACTCACCATTTCATGCGCTTTGAGGTGCCGCTTAGCCCAATACGCTATCTGAAATATGAGCGACGTAAATTGAACAAATGTGATAGAATTTCGCTGAATTCTTATATTAACCTTAATGTAAAATGATCTAATCGGGTCTCTGTTCGCCCTATCATAGAACTTTAATAGTGCATTTTATTCGCCATTTCATACGCTTGGAGATGCCGCTTAGCCCAATACGCTATCTGAAATAGGAGCGATGTAAATTGAACAAATGTGATAGAATTTCGCTGAATTCATATATTGACCATAATGTAAAATGATCTAATCGGGTCTCCGTTCGCCCTAGCCTAGAAGTGTAATGGTGCATTTTATTCGCCATTTCATGCGCTTTGAGATGCCGCTTAGCCCAATACGCTATCTGAAATAGGAGCGACGTAAATTGAACAAATGTGATAGAATTTCCCTGAAATCTTATATTGAACAAAATATAAAATGATCTAATTGGGGCTCTGATTGCCCTATCATAGAAGTTTAGTAGAGCATTTTACTCGCCATTCCACGCGCTTTAAGATGCCGCCTAGCCCAGTACGCTATCTGAAATAGGAGCGACGTAAGTTGAACAAATGTGATAGAATTACGCTGAATTCTTATATTAACCGTAATATAAAATGATCTAACCGGGTCTCTGTTTGAATTATCCTAGAAGTTTGACAGTGCATTTCACTCGCCATTTCATGCGCTTTGAGATGCCGCTTAGCCCAATACGCTATTTGAAATAGGAGCGACGTAAATTGAACAAATGTGATAGAATTTCCTTGAAATCTTATATTAAACAAAATATAAAATGATCTAATCGGCTCTCTGATTGCCCTATCATGGAAGTTTAGTAGTGCATTTTGCTCGCCCTTCCACGCGCTGTAAGATGCCGTCTAGCCCAGTACGCTACCTGAAATAGGAGCGACGTAAGTTGAACAAATGTGATAGAATTACGCTGAATTCTTATATTAACCGTAATATAAAATGATCTAACCGGGACTCTGTTTGCCTTACCCTAGAAGTTTAATAGTGCATTGTACTCGCCATTTCATGCGCTTTGAGATGCCGCGTAGCCCAATACGCTATCTGAAATGGGAGCGACGTAAATTGAACAAATGTGATAGAATTTCGCTGAATTCTTAAATTAACCATAATATAAATTGATCTAATCGAGTCTCTGTTCGCCCTACCCTAGAAGTTTAATAGTGCATTTCACTCGACATTTCATGCGCTTTGAGATGCCGCTTAGCCCAATAAGCTATCTGAAATAGGAGCGACGTAAATTGAACAAATGTGATAGAATTTCGCTGAATTCTCATATTAACATTAATGTAAACTGATCTAATCGAGTCTCTGTTCGCCCTACCCTAGAAGTTTAATAGTGCATTTTACTCGCCATTCCACGCGCTTTAAGATGACGCCTAGCCCAGTACGCTATCTGAAATAGGAGCGACGTAAATTGAACAAATGTGATAGAATTTCGCTGAATCCTTATATTAACCAAAATATAAAATGATCTAATCGGGTCTCTTATTGCCGTATCATAGAAGTTTCATAGGGTATTTTACTCGCCATTCCACGCGCTTTAAGATGCCGCCTAGCCCAGTGCGCTATCTGAAATAGGAACGACGTAAATTGAACAAGTGTGATAGAATTTCGTTGAATTCTTAAATTAACCATAATATAAAATGATCAAATCGGGTCTCTGTCTGCCATACCCTAGAAGTTTAATACGGCATTTTATTCGCCATTTCATGCGCTTTGAGATGCCGCATAGCCCAATACGCTATCTGAAATATCAGCGACGTAAATTGAACAAATGTGATAGAATTTCGCTGAATTCTTATATTAACCTTAATGTAAAATGATCTAATCGGGTCTCTGTTCGCCCTACCCTAGAAGTTTGATAGTGCATTCCTTTCGTCATTTCATGCGCTTTAAGGTGCCGCTTAGCACTGTAACCTATCTGAAATAGGAGCGATGTAAATTGAACAAATGTGATAGAATTTCCCTGAAGTCTTATATTAACCAAAATATAAAATGATCTAATCGGGTCTCTGATAGCCCTATCATAGAAGCTTAATAGTGTATCTTACTCGCCATTCCACGCGCTTTAAGATGCCGCCTAGCCCAGTATGCTGTCTGAAATAGGAGCGACGTAGTTGAACAAATGTGATAGAATTACGCTGAATTCTTATATTAACCGTAATATAAAATGATCTAACCGGGACTCTGTTTGCCTTACCCTAGAAGTTTAATAGTGCATTGTACTCGCCATTTCATGCGCTTTGAGATGCCGCGTAGCCCAATACGCTATCTGAAATGGGAGCGACGTAAATTGAACAAATGTGATAGAATTTCGCTGAATTCTTAAATTAACCATAATATAAAATGATCTAATCGAATCTCTGTTCGCCCTACCCTAGAAGTTTAATAGTGCATTTCACTCGACATTTCATGCGCTTTGAGATGCCGCTTAGCCCAATAAGCTATCTGAAATAGGAGCGACGTAAATTGAACAAATGTGATAGAATTTCGCTGAATTCTCATATTAACATTAATGTAAACTGATCTAATCGAGTCTCTGTTCGCCCTACCCTAGAAGTTTAATAGTGCATTTTACTCGCCATTCCACGCGCTTTAAGAAGACGCATAGCCCAGTACGCTATCTGAAATAGGAGCGACGTAAATTGAACAAATGTGATAGAATTTCGCTGAATCCTTATATTAACCAAAATATAAAATGATCTAATCGGGTCTCTTATTGCCCTATCATAGAAGTTTCATAGGGTATTTTACTCGCCATTCCACGCGCTTTAAGATGCCGCCTAGCCCAGTAGGCTGTCTGAAATAGGAGCGACGTAGTTGAACAAATGTGATAGAATTACGCTGAATTCTTAAATTAACCATAATATAAAATTATCTTATCGGGTCTCTGTTTGCCCAACCCTAGAAGTTTAATAGTGCATTTTACTCGCCATTTCCTGCGCTTTGAGATGCCGCTTAGCCCAATACGCTATCTGATATATCAGCGACGTAAATTGAACAAATGTGATAGAATTACGCTGAATTCTTATATTAACCGTAATATAAAATGATCTGATCGGGTCTCTGTTTGCCCTATCCTAGAAGTTTAGTAGTGCATTTCACTCGTCATTTCATGCGCTTTGAGATGCCGCTTAGCCCAATAAGCTATCTGAAATAGGAGCGACGTAAATTATAACAAATGTGATAGAATTTTTCTGAATTCTTAAATAAACCATAATATGAAATGATCTTATCGGGTCTCTGTTTGCCCTACCCTAGAAGTTTAATAGTGCATTTTACTCGCCATTTCTTGCGCTTTGAGATGCCGCTTAGCCCAATACGCTATCTGAAATATCAGCGGCGTAAGTTGAACAAATGTGATAGAATTTCGCTGAATCCTTATATTAACCAAAATATAAAATGATCTAATCGGGTCTCTGATTGCCCTACCCTAGAAGTTTAACAGTGCATTTTACTCACCATTTCATGCGCTTTGAGGTGCCGCTTAGCCCAATACGCTATCTGAAATATGAGCGACGTAAATTGAACAAATGTGATAGAATTTCGCTGAATTCTTATATTAACCTTAATGTAAAATGATCTAATCGGGTCTCTGTTCGCCCTATCATAGAACTTTAATAGTGCATTTTATTCGCCATTTCATACGCTTGGAGATGCCGCTTAGCCCAATACGCTATCTGAAATAGGAGCGATGTAAATTGAACAAATGTGATAGATTTTCGCTGAATTCATATATTGACCATAATGTAAAATGATCTAATCGGGTCTCCGTTCGCCCTAGCCTAGAAGTTTAATGGTGCATTTTATTCGCCATTTCATGCGCTTTGAGATGCCGCTTAGCCCAATACGCTACCTGAAATAGGAGCGACGTAAATTGAACAAATGTGATAGAATTTCCCTGAAATCTTGTATTGAACAAAATATAAAATGATCTAATTGGGGCTCTGATTGCCCTATCATAGAAGTTTAGTAGAGCATTTTACTCGCCATTCCACGCGCTTTAAGATGCCGCCTAGCCCAGTACGCTATCTGAAATAGGAGCGACGTAAGTTGAACAAATGTGATAGAATTACGCTGAATTCTTATATTAACCGTAATATAAAATGATCTAACCGGGTCTCTGTTTGAATTATCCTAGAAGTTTGACAGTGCATTTCACTCGCCATTTCATGCGCTTTGAGATGCCGCTTAGCCCAATACGCTATCTGAAATAGGAGCGACGTGAATTGAACAAATGTGATAGAATTTCCTTGAAATCTTATATTAAACAAAATATAAAATGATCTAATCGGCTCTCTGATTGCCCTATCATGGAAGTTTAGTAGTGCATTTTGCTCGCCCTTCCACGCGCTGTAAGATGCCGTCTAGCCCAGTACGCTACCTGAAATAGGAGCGACGTAAGTTGAACAAATGTGATAGAATTACGCTGAATTCTTATATTAACCGTAATATAAAATGATCTAACCGGGACTCTGTTTGCCTTACCCTAGAAGTTTAATAGTGCATTGTACTCGCCATTTCATGCGCTTTGAGATGCCGCGTAGCCCAATACGCTATCTGAAATGGGAGCGACGTAAATTGAACAAATGTGATAGAATTTCGCTGAATTCTTAAATTAACCATAATATAAAATGATCTAATCGAATCTCTGTTCGCCCTACCCTAGAAGTTTAATAGTGCATTTCACTCGACATTTCATGCGCTTTGAGATGCCGCTTAGCCCAATAAGCTATCTGAAATAGGAGCGACGAAAATTGAACAAATGTGATAGAATTTCGCTGAATTCTCATATTAACATTAATGTAAACTGATCTAATCGAGTCTCTGTTCGCCCTACCCTAGAAGTTTAATAGTGCATTTTACTCGCCATTCCACGCGCTTTAAGAAGACGCATAGCCCAGTACGCTATCTGAAATAGGAGCGACGTAAATTGAACAAATGTGATAGAATTTCGCTGAATCCTTATATTAACCAAAATATAAAATGATCTAATCGGGTCTCTTATTGCCCTATCATAGAAGTTTCATAGGGTATTTTACTCGCCATTCCACGCGCTTTAAGATGCCGCCTAGCCCAGTAGGCTGTCTGAAATAGGAGCGACGTAGTTGAACAAATGTGATAGAATTACGCTGAATTCTTAAATTAACCATAATATAAAATGATCTTATCGGGTCTCTGTTTGCCCAACCCTAGAAGTTTAATAGTGCATTTTACTCGCCATTTCCTGCGCTTTGAGATGCCGCTTAGCCCAATACGCTATCTGATATATCAGCGACGTAAATTGAACAAATGTGATAGAATTACGCTGAATTCTTATATTAACCGTAATATAAAATGATCTGATCGGGTCTCTGTTTGCCCTATCCTAGAAGTTTAGTAGTGCATTTCACTCGTCATTTCATGCGCTTTGAGATGCCACTTAGCCCAATAAGCTATCTGAAATAGGAGCGACGTAAATTATAACAAATGTGATAGAATTTTTCTGAATTCTTAAATAAACCATAATATGAAATGATCTTATCGGGTCTCTGTTTGCCCTACCCTAGAAGTTTAATAGTGCATTTTACTCGCCATTTCTTGCGCTTTGAGATGCCGCTTAGCCCAATACGCTATCTGAAATATCAGCGGCGTAAGTTGAACAAATGTGATAGAATTTCGCTGAATCCTTATATTAACCAAAATATGAAATGATCTAATCGGGTCTCTGATTGCCCTACCCTAGAAGTTTAACAGTGCATTTTACTCACCATTTCATGCGCTTTGAGGTGCCGCTTAGCCCAATACGCCATCTGAAATAGGAGCGACGTAAATTGAACAAATGTGATAGAATTTCCCTGAAATCTTATATTAACCGTAATATAAAATGATCTAATCGGGTCTCTGTTTGCCCTGCCCTAGAAGTTTAATAGTGCATTTTACTCGCCATTGCATGTGCATTGAGATGCCGCATAGCCCAATACGCTATCTGAAATAGGAGCGACGTAAATTGAACAAATGTGATAGAATTTCCGTGAATTCTTATATTAACCTTAATGTAAAATGATCTAATCGGGTCTCTGATCGCCCTACCATAGAAGTCTAATAGAGCATTTCACTCGCCATTTCATGCGCTTTGAGATGCCTCTTAGCCCAATACGCTATCTGAAATAGGAGCGACGTAAGTTGAACAAATGTGATAGAATTTCGCTGAATTCTTTGCTGAACCATAATGTAAAATGATCTAATCGGGTCTCTGTTCGCCCTAGCCTAGAGGTTTAATAGTGCATTTTACTCGCCACTCCACGCACTTTAAGTTACCGCCTAGCCCAGTACGCTATCTAAAATAGGAGCGACGTAAATTGAACAAATGTGATAGAATTTTGCTGAATCCTTAAATTAACGGTAATATAAAATGATCTAATCGGGTCTCTGTTTGCCCTACCCTAGAAGTTTCATAGTTCATTTTACTCGCCATTTCATGCGCTTTGAGATGCCGCTTAGCCCAATACGCTATCTGAAACGTGAGCGACGTAAATTGAACAAATGTGATAGAATTTCGCTGAATTCTTATATTAACCCAAATATAAAATGATCTAATCGGGTCTCTGATTGCCCTATCATCGATGTTAAATAGTGAATTTCACTCGCCATTCCACGCGCATTAAGATGCCGCCTAGCCCAGTACCCTATCTGAAATAGGAGCGACTGTAAATTGAACAAATGTGACAGAATTTTGCTGAATTCTTAAATTAACCATAATATAAAATGATCTAATCGGGTCTCTGTTTGCCCTGCCGTAGAAGTTTAATAGTGCATTTTACTCGCCATTTCATGCGCTTTGAGATGCCGCTTAGCCCGATACGCTATCTTAAATAGGAGCGACGTAAGTTGAACAAATGTGATAGAATTACGCTGCATTCTTATATTAACCGTAATATAAAATGATCTAATCGGGTATCTGTTTGGCTTATCCTAGAAGTTTAATAGTGCATTTTACCCGCCCTTCCACGCGCTTTAAGATGCCGTCTAGCCCAGCACGCTATCTTAAATAGGAGCGACGTAAGTTGAACAAATGTGATAGAACTACGCTGCATTCTTATATTAACCGTAATATAAAATGATCTAATCGGGTATCTGTTTGGCTTATCCTAGAAGTTTAATAGTGCATTTTACTCGCCCTTCCACGCGCTTTAAGATGCCGTCTAGCCCAGTACGCTATCTGAAATAGGAGCGACGTAAGTTGAACAAATGTGATAGAATTACGCTGAATTCTTATATTAACCGAAATATAAAATGATCTAATCGGGTCTGTCTTTGCCTTATCCTAGAAGTTTAATAGTGCATTCTACTCGCCATTTCATCCTCTTTGAGATGCCGCTTAGCCCAATACCCTATCTGAAATAGGATCGACGTTATTTGAACAAATGTGAGAGGATTTCGCTGACTTCTTAAATTCACTATAATATAAAATGAACTAATCGGGTCTCTGTTTGCTCTACCCTAGAAGTTTAATAGTGCATTTTCTCGCCATTTCATGCGTTTTGAGATGCCGCATAGCCCAATACGCTATCTGAAATAGGAGCCACCTAAATTGAACAAATGTGATAGAATTTCCCTGAATTCTTATATTAACCTCAATGTAAAATGATCTAATCGGGTCTCTGTTTGCCCTAGCCTAGAAGTTTAATAGTGCATTTTATTAGACATTTCATGCGCTTTGAGATGCCGCTTAGCCCAATACGCTATCTGGAATAGGAGCGATGTAAATTGAACAAATGTGATAGAATTTCGCTGAATTCTTTTATTAACCATAATGTAAAATGATCTAATCGTGTCTCTGATTGCCCTATCATAGAACTTTAATAGTGCATTTTATTCGCCACTTCATACGCTTTGAGATGCCGCTTAGCCCAATACGCTATCTGAAATAGGAGCGACGTAAATTGAACAAATGTGATAGAATTTCGTTGAATTCATATATTGACAAAAATATAAAATGATCTAATCGGGTCTCTGATTGCCCTATCATAGAAGTTTAATAGTGCATTTTACTTGCCCTGCCACGCGCTTTAAGATGGCGCCTAGCCCAGTACGCTATCAGAAATAGGAGCGATGTAAGTTGAACAAATGTGATAGAATTTCCCTGAAATCTTATATTGAACAAAATATAAAATGATCTAATTGGGTCTCTGATTGCCCTATCATAGAAGTTTAATAGTGCATTTTACTCGCCATTCCACGCGCTTTAAGATGCCGCCTAGCCCAGTACGCTATCTGAAATAGGAGCGACGTAAGTTGAACAAATGTGATAGAATTTTGCTGAATTCTTAAATTAACCGTAATATAAAATGATCTAATAGGGTCTCTGTTTGCCCTACCCTAGAAGTTTAATAGTGCATTTTACTCGCCCTTCCACGTGCTATATGATGCCGCCTAGCCCAGTACGCTATCTGAAATAGGAGCGACGTAAGTTTAACAAATGTGATAGGATTACGCAGAATTCTTATATTAACCGTAATATAAAATGATCTAATCGGGTCCCTGTTTGCCTTACCCTAGAAGTTTAATAGTGCATTTTATTCGCCATTTCATGCGCTTTGAGATGCCGCTTAGCCCAATAGCTATCTGAAATAGGAGCGACGTAAATTGAACAAATGTGATAGAATTTCGCTGAATTCTTAAATTAACCATAATATAAAATGATCTTATCGGGTCTCTGTTTGCCCAACCCTAGAAGTTTAATAGTGCATTTTACTCGCCATTTCCTGCGCTTTGAGATGCCGCTTAGCCCAATACGCTATCTGATATATCAGCGACGTAAATTGAACAAATGTGATAGAATTACGCTGAATTCTTATATTAACCGTAATATAAAATGATCTGATCGGGTCTCTGTTTGCCCTATCCTAGAAGTTTAGTAGTGCATTTCACTCGTCATTTCATGCGCTTTGAGATGCCACTTAGCCCAATAAGCTATCTGAAATAGGAGCGACGTAAATTATAACAAATGTGATAGAATTTTTCTGAATTCTTAAATAAACCATAATATGAAATGATCTTATCGGGTCTCTGTTTGCCCTACCCTAGAAGTTTAATAGTGCATTTTACTCGCCATTTCTTGCGCTTTGAGATGCCGCTTAGCCCAATACGCTATCTGAAATATCAGCGGCGTAAGTTGAACAAATGTGATAGAATTTCGCTGAATCCTTATATTAACCAAAATATGAAATGATCTAATCGGGTCTCTGATTGCCCTACCCTAGAAGTTTAACAGTGCATTTTACTCACCATTTCATGCGCTTTGAGGTGCCGCTTAGCCCAATACGCCATCTGAAATAGGAGCGACGTAAATTGAACAAATGTGATAGAATTTCCCTGAAATCTTATATTAACCGTAATATAAAATGATCTAATCGGGTCTCTGTTTGCCCTGCCCTAGAAGTTTAATAGTGCATTTTACTCGCCATTGCATGTGCATTGAGATGCCGCATAGCCCAATACGCTATCTGAAATAGGAGCGACGTAAATTGAACAAATGTGATAGAATTTCCGTGAATTCTTATATTAACCTTAATGTAAAATGATCTAATCGGGTCTCTGATCGCCCTACCATAGAAGTCTAATAGAGCATTTCACTCGCCATTTCATGCGCTTTGAGATGCCTCTTAGCCCAATACGCTATCTGAAATAGGAGCGACGTAAGTTGAACAAATGTGATAGAATTTCGCTGAATTCTTTGCTGAACCATAATGTAAAATGATCTAATCGGGTCTCTGTTCGCCCTAGCCTAGAGGTTTAATAGTGCATTTTACTCGCCACTCCACGCACTTTAAGTTACCGCCTAGCCCAGTACGCTATCTAAAATAGGAGCGACGTAAATTGAACAGATGTGATAGAATTTTGCTGAATCCTTAAATTAACGGTAATATAAAATGATCTAATCGGGTCTCTGTTTGCCCTACCCTAGAAGTTTCATAGTTCATTTTACTCGCCATTTCATGCGCTTTGAGATGCCGCTTAGCCCAATACGCTATCTGAAACGTGAGCGACGTAAATTGAACAAATGTGATAGAATTTCGCTGAATTCTTATATTAACCCAAATATAAAATGATCTAATCGGGTCTCTGATTGCCCTATCATCGATGTTAAATCGTGAATTTCACTCGCCATTCCACGCGCATTAAGATGCCGCCTAGCCCAGTACCCTATCTGAAATAGGAGCGACTGTAAATTGAACAAATGTGACAGAATTTTGCTGAATTCTTAAATTAACCATAATATAAAATGATCTAATCGGGTCTCTGTTTGCCCTGCCGTAGAAGTTTAATAGTGCATTTTACTCGCCATTTCATGCGCTTTGAGATGCCGCTTAGCCCGATACGCTATCTTAAATAGGAGCGACGTAAGTTGAACAAATGTGATAGAATTACGCTGCATTCTTATATTAACCGTAATATAAAATGATCTAATCGGGTATCTGTTTGGCTTATCCTAGAAGTTTAATAGTGCATTTTACCCGCCCTTCCACGCGCTTTAAGATGCCGTCTAGCCCAGCACGCTATCTTAAATAGGAGCGACGTAAGTTGAACAAATGTGATAGAATTACGCTGCATTCTTATATTAACCGTAATATAAAATGATCTAATCGGGTATCTGTTTGGCTTATCCTAGAAGTTTAATAGTGCATTTTACTCGCCCTTCCACGCGCTTTAAGATGCCGTCTAGCCCAGTACGCTATCTGAAATAGGAGCGACGTAAGTTGAACAAATGTGATAGAATTACGCTGAATTCTTATATTAACCGAAATATAAAATGATCTAATCGGGTCTGTCTTTGCCTTATCCTAGAAGTTTAATAGTGCATTCTACTCGCCATTTCATCCTCTTTGAGATGCCGCTTAGCCCAATACCCTATCTGAAATAGGATCGACGTTATTTGAACAAATGTGAGAGGATTTCGCTGACTTCTTAAATTCACTATAATATAAAATGAACTAATCGGGTCTCTGTTTGCTCTACCCTAGAAGTTTAATAGTGCATTTTCTCGCCATTTCATGCGCTTTGAGATGCCGCATAGCCCAATACGCTATCTGAAATAGGAGCCACCTAAATTGAACAAATGTGATAGAATTTCCCTGAATTCTTATATTAACCTCAATATAAAATGATCTTATCGGGTCTCTGTTTGCCCTATCCTAGAAGTTTAGTAGTGCATTTCACTCGTCATTTCATGCGCTTTGAGATGCCGCTTAGCCCAATAAGCTATCTGAAATAGGAGCGACGTAAATTATAACAAATGTGATAGAATTTCCCTGAAATCTTATATTAACCGTAATATAAAATGATCTAATCGGGTCTCTGTTTGCCCTGCCCTAGAAGTTTAATAGTGCATTTTACTCGCCATTGCATGTGCATTGAGATGCCGCATAGCCCAATACGCTATCTGAAATAGGAGCGACGTAAATTGAACAAATGTGATAGAATTTCCGTGAATTCTTATATTAACCTTAATGTAAAATGATCTAATCGGGTCTCTGATCGCCCTACCATAGAAGTCTAATAGTGCATTTCACTCGCCATTTCATGCGCTTTGAGATGCCTCTTAGCCCAATACGCTATCTGAAATAGGAGCGACGTAAGTTGAACAAATGTGATAGAATTTCGCTGAATTCTTTGCTGAACCATAATGTAAAATGATCTAATCGGGTCTCTGTTCGCCCTAGCCTAGAGGTTTAATAGTGCATTTTACTCGCCACACCACGCACTTTAAGTTACCGCCTAGCCCAGTACGCTATCTAAAATAGGAGCGACGTAAATTGAACAAATGTGATAGAATTTTGCTGAATCCTTAAATTAACGGTAATATAAAATGATCTAATCGGGTCTCTGTTTGCCCTACCCTAGAAGTTTCATAGTGCATTTTACTCGCCATTTCATGCGCTTTGAGATGCCGCTTAGCCCAATACGCTATCTGAAACGTGAGCGACGTAAATTGAACAAATGTGATAGAATTTCGCTGAATTCTTATATTAACCCAAATATAAAATGATCTAATCGGGTCTCTGATTGCCCTATCATCGATGTTAAATAGTGAATTTCACTCGCCATTCCACGCGCATTAAGATGCCGCCTAGCCCAGTACCCTATCTGAAATAGGAGCGACTGTAAATTGAACAAATGTGACAGAATTTTGCTGAATTCTTAAATTAACCATAATATAAAATGATCTAATCGGGTCTCTGTTTGCCCTGCCGTAGAAGTTTAATAGTGCATTTTACTCGCCATTTCATGCGCTTTGAGATGCCGCTTAGCCACTACGCTATCTTAAATAGGAGCGACGTAAGTTGAACAAATGTGATAGAATTACGCTGCATTCTTATATTAACCGTAATATAAAATGATCTAATCGGGTCTCTGTTTGGCTTATCCTAGAAGTTTAATAGTGCATTTTACTCGCCCTTCCACGCGCTTTAAGATGCCGTCTAGCCCAGCACGCTATCTTAAATAGGAGCGACGTAAGTTGAACAAATGTGATAGAATTACGCTGCATTCTTATATTAACCGTAATATAAAATGATCTAATCGGGTATCTGTTTGGCTTATCCTAGAAGTTTAATAGTGCATTTTACTCGCCCTTCCACGCGCTTTAAGATGCCGTCTAGCCCAGTACGCTATCTGAAATAGGAGCGACGTAAGTTGAACAAATGTGATAGAATTACGCTGAATTCTTATATTAACCGAAATATAAAATGATCTAATCGGGTCTGTGTTTGCCTTATCCTAGAAGTTTAATAGTGCATTTTACTCGCCATTTCATCCTCTTTGAGATGCCGCTTAGCCCAATACCCTATCTGAAATAGGATCGACGTTATTTGAACAAATGTGAGAGGATTTCGCTGACTTCTTAAATTCACTATAATATAAAATGAACTAATCGGGTCTCTGTTTGCTCTACCCTAGAAGTTTAATAGTGCATTTTCTCGCCATTTCATTCGCTTTGAGATGCCGCATAGCCCAATACGCTATCTGAAATAGGAGCCACCTAAATTGAACAAATGTGATAGAATTTCCCTGAATTCTTATATTAACCTCAATGTAAAATGATCTAATCGGGTCTCTGTTTGCCCTAGCCTAGAAGTTTAATAGTGCATTTTATTAGACATTTCATGCGCTTTGAGATGCCGCTTAGCCCAATACGCTATCTGGAATAGGAGCGATGTAAATTGAACAAATGTGATAGAATTTCGCTGAATTCTTTTATTAACCATAATGTAAAATGATCTAATCGTGTCTCTGATTGCCCTATCATAGAACTTTAATAGTGCATTTTATTCGCCATTTCATACGCTTTGAGATGCCGCTTAGCCCAATACGCTATCTGAAATAGGAGCGACGTAAATTGAACAAATGTGATAGAATTTCGTTGAATTCATATATTGACAAAAATATAAAATGATCTAATCGGGTCTCCGATTGCCCTATCATAGAAGGCTAATAGTGCATTTTACTCGCCATTCCATGCGCTTTGAGATGCCGCTTAGCCCAATACGCTACCTGAAATAGGAGCGACGTAAATTGAACAAATGTGATAGAATTTCGCTGAATCCTTATGTTAACCAAAATATAAAATGATCTAATCGGGTCTCTGTTTGGCTTATCCCAGAAGTTTAATAGGGCATTTTACTCGCCATTTCATGCGCTTTGAAATGCCGCTTAGCCCAATACGCTATCTGAAATAGGAGCGACGTAAATTGAACAAATGTGATAGAATTTCGCTGAATTCTTAAATTAACCATAATATAAAATGATCTAATCGGGTCTCTGTTTGACCTACCCTAGAAGTTTAATAGTGCATTTTACTTGCCCTGCCACGCGCTTTAAGATGGCGCCTAGCCCAGTACGCTATCAGAAATAGGAGCGATGTAAGTTGAACAAATGTGATAGAATTTCCCTGAAATCTTATATTGAACAAAATATAAAATGATCTAATTGGGTCTCTGATTGCCCTATCATAGAAGTTTAATAGTGCATTTTACTCGCCATTCCACGCGCTTTAAGATGCCGCCTAGCCCAGTACGCTATCTGAAATAGGAGCGACGTAAGTTGAACAAATGTGATAGAATTTTGCTGAATTCTTAAATTAACCGTAATATAAAATGATCTAATAGGGTCTCTGTTTGCCCTACCCTAGAAGTTTAATAGTGCATTTTACTCGCCCTTCCACGTGCTATATGATGCCGCCTAGCCCAGTACGCTATCTGAAATAGGAGCGACGTAAGTTTAACAAATGTGATAGGATTACGCAGAATTCTTATATTAACCGTAATATAAAATGATCTAATCGGGTCCCTGTTTGCCTTACCCTAGAAGTTTAATAGTGCATTTTATTCGCCATTTCATGCGCTTTGAGATGCCGCTTAGCCCAATACGCTATCTGAAATAGGAGCGACGTAAATTGAACAAATGTGATAGAATTTCGCTGAATTCTTAAATTAACCATAACATAAAATGATCTAATCGGGTTTCTGCTTGCCCTACCCTAGAAGTTTAATAGTGCATTTTACTCCTCACTTCGTGCGCTTTGAGAAGCCGCTTAGCCCAATACGCTATCTGAAATAAGAGCGACGTAAATTGAACAAACGTGATAGGATTTCGCTGAATTCTTATATTAACCAAAATATAAAATGATCTAATCGGGTCTCCGATTGCCCTATCATAGAAGGCTAATAGTGCATTTTACTCGCCATTCCATGCGCTTTGAGATGCCGCTTAGCCCAATACGCTATCTGAAATAGGAGCGACGTAAATTGAACAAATGTGATAGAATTTCCCTGAAATCTTATATTGAACAAAATATAAAATGATCTAATTGGGGCTCTGATTGCCCTATCATAGAAGTTTAGTAGAGCATTTTACTCGCCATTCCACGCGCTTTAAGATGCCGCCTAGCCCAGTACGCTATCTGAAATAGGAGCGACGTAAGTTGAACAAATGTGATAGAATTACGCTGAATTCTTATATTAACCGTAATATAAAATGATCTAACCGGGTCTCTGTTTGAATTATCCTAGAAGTTTGACAGTGCATTTCACTCGTCATTTCATGCGCTTTGAGATGCCGCTTAGCCCAATACGCTATCTGAAATAGGAGCGACGTAAATTGAACAAATGTGATAGAATTTCCCTGAAATCTTATATTGAACAAAATATAAAATGATCTAATTGGGGCTCTGATTGCCCTATCATAGAAGTTTAGTAGAGCATTTTACTCGCCATTCCACGCGCTTTAAGATGCCGCCTAGCCCAGTACGCTATCTGAAATAGGAGCGACGTAAGTTGAACAAATGTGATAGAATTACGCTGAATTCTTATATTAACCGTAATATAAAATGATCTAACCGGGACTCTGTTTGCCTTACCCTAGAAGTTTAATAGTGCATTGTACTCGCCATTTCATGCGCTTTGAGATGCCGCGTAGCCCAATACGCTATCTGAAATGGGAGCGACGTAAATTGAACAAATGTGATAGAATTTCGCTGAATTCTTAAATTAACCATAATATAAAATGATCTAATCGAATCTCTGTTCGCCCTACCCTAGAAGTTTAATAGTGCATTTCACTCGACATTTCATGCGCTTTGAGATGCCGCTTAGCCCAATAAGCTATCTGAAATAGGAGCGACGTAAATTGAACAAATGTGATAGAATTTCGCTGAATTCTCATATTAACATTAATGTAAACTGATCTAATCGAGTCTCTGTTCGCCCTACCCTAGAAGTTTAATAGTGCATTTTACTCGCCATTCCACGCGCTTTAAGAAGACGCATAGCCCAGTACGCTATCTGAAATAGGAGCGACGTAAATTGAACAAATGTGATAGAATTTCGCTGAATCCTTATATTAACCAAAATATAAAATGATCTAATCGGGTCTCTTATTGCCCTATCATAGAAGTTTCATAGGGTATTTTACTCGCCATTCCACGCGCTTTAAGATGCCGCCTAGCCCAGTAGGCTGTCTGAAATAGGAGCGACGTAGTTGAACAAATGTGATAGAATTACGCTGAATTCTTAAATTAACCATAATATAAAATGATCTTATCGGGTCTCTGTTTGCCCAACCCTAGAAGTTTAATAGTGCATTTTACTCGCCATTTCCTGCGCTTTGAGATGCCGCTTAGCCCAATACGCTATCTGATATATCAGCGACGTAAATTGAACAAATGTGATAGAATTACGCTGAATTCTTATATTAACCGTAATATAAAATGATCTGATCGGGTCTCTGTTTGCCCTATCCTAGAAGTTTAGTAGTGCATTTCACTCGTCATTTCATGCGCTTTGAGATGCCGCTTAGCCCAATAAGCTATCTGAAATAGGAGCGACGTAAATTATAACAAATGTGATAGAATTTCCCTGAAATCATATATTAACCGTAATATAAAATGATCTAATCGGGTCTCTGTTTGCCCTGCCCTAGAAGTTTAATAGTGCATTTTACTCGCCATTGCATGTGCATTGAGATGCCGCATAGCCCAATACGCTATCTGAAATAGGAGCGACGTAAATTGAACAAATGTGATAGAATTTCCGTGAATTCTTATATTAACCTTAATGTAAAATGATCTAATCGGGTCTCTGATCGCCCTACCATAGAAGTCTAATAGTGCATTTCACTCGCCATTTCATGCGCTTTGAGATGCCTCTTAGCCCAATACGCTATCTGAAATAGGAGCGACGTAAGTTGAACAAATGTGATAGAATTTCGCTGAATTCTTTGCTGAACCATAATGTAAAATGATCTAATCGGGTCTCTGTTCGCCCTAGCCTAGAGGTTTAATAGTGCATTTTACTCGCCACACCACGCACTTTAAGTTACCGCCTAGCCCAGTACGCTATCTAAAATAGGAGCGACGTAAATTGAACAAATGTGATAGAATTTTGCTGAATCCTTAAATTAACGGTAATATAAAATGATCTAATCGGGTCTCTGTTTGCCCTACCCTAGAAGTTTCATAGTGCATTTTACTCGCCATTTCATGCGCTTTGAGATGCCGCTTAGCCCAATACGCTATCTGAAACGTGAGCGACGTAAATTGAACAAATGTGATAGAATTTCGCTGAATTCTTATATTAACCCAAATATAAAATGATCTAATCGGGTCTCTGATTGCCCTATCATCGATGTTAAATAGTGAATTTCACTCGCCATTCCACGCGCATTAAGATGCCGCCTAGCCCAGTACCCTATCTGAAATAGGAGCGACTGTAAATTGAACAAATGTGACAGAATTTTGCTGAATTCTTAAATTAACCATAATATAAAATGATCTAATCGGGTCTCTGTTTGCCCTGCCGTAGAAGTTTAATAGTGCATTTTACTCGCCATTTCATGCGCTTTGAGATGCCGCTTAGCCCGATACGCTATCTTAAATAGGAGCGACGTAAGTTGAACAAATGTGATAGAATTACGCTGCATTCTTATATTAACCGTAATATAAAATGATCTAATCGGGTATCTGTTTGGCTTATCCTAGAAGTTTAATAGTGCATTTTACCCGCCCTTCCACGCGCTTTAAGATGCCGTCTAGCCCAGCACGCTATCTTAAATAGGAGCGACGTAAGTTGAACAAATGTGATAGAATTACGCTGCATTCTTATATTAACCGTAATATAAAATGATCTAATCGGGTATCTGTTTGGCTTATCCTAGAAGTTTAATAGTGCATTTTACTCGCCCTTCCACGCGCTTTAAGATGCGCCTAGCCCAGTACGCTATCTGAAATAGGAGCGACGTAAGTTGAACAAATGTGATAGAATTACGCTGAATTCTTATATTAACCGAAATATAAAATGATCTAATCGGGTCTGTCTTTGCCTTATCCTAGAAGTTTAATAGTGCATTCTACTCGCCATTTCATCCTCTTTGAGATGCCGCTTAGCCCAATACCCTATCTGAAATAGGATCGACGTTATTTGAACAAATGTGAGAGGATTTCGCTGACTTCTTAAATTCACTATAATATAAAATGAACTAATCGGGTCTCTGTTTGCTCTACCCTAGAAGTTTAATAGTGCATTTTCTCGCCATTTCATGCGCTTTGAGATGCCGCATAGCCCAATACGCTATCTGAAATAGGAGCCACCTAAATTGAACAAATGTGATAGAATTTCCCTGAATTCTTATATTAACCTCAATGTAAAATGATCTAATCGGGTCTCTGTTTGCCCTAGCCTAGAAGTTTAATAGTGCATTTTATTAGACATTTCATGCGCTTTGAGATGCCGCTTAGCCCAATACGCTATCTGGAATAGGAGCGATGTAAATTGAACAAATGTGATAGAATTTCGCTGAATTCTTTTATTAACCATAATG